>VWZZ01004619.1:270967-363934 GCA_013399095.1 Psophia crepitans | reverse complement strand
CCTTTCAGGTAGTTGTAGAGGGCAGTAAGGTCTCCCCTGAGCCTCTTCTTCTCCAGACTAAACAGTCCCAGTTCCTTCAGCGGCTCCAGACTTTAAAAATGTCTCATTTTATGTTTTGTCATTAATGAATGTGTATTTAAAATAATTTTTTAGTCCTGGAAGTTAAATAGGCCTTTATATCCAGGCAAACTCAAATGTTACATTATCTTAATATAACTAAACTAGACAGGGTGTTTTCCCATTTTGCCAATCCCACCCAGTGCCTGTCAGCATGCAGCTCTGTTCATGGGAGCCTTGGGAAAATCACGTTTAAAAGTCTCGGGAAGTATTCATGTGGATTGTTTTCTGCAAACAGACTTGTTTTGATGAGCAGCTGTTGGAAACATGAAGAATCTCAGTTCTTTGCAGCATCCAACTCACACCCCAGTCAGCTGGAGATAAATCTCTGCCTCTAGAACAGGAGGTAAAAGCTTCGTATGGTGTGTCAGTAGCTCCTGATACTGGGTTCCAAGATTCGCAGTAGGTTGCATTACCTGTTTGGAAATTCATTCATCTCATTTTTCTTATCTCTAAGGTAGGATAGTGTTTACTTTCAAAACCTTTGGAGGGCAAGTGATTTTCATGCAAAAAAAAAAAAAAATAAAAAAAAATTACTCAAGGCATTTGAATTCATGTTCTTTCCTCTTAGGTCACTCCAACAAGTGAAATATTCTTTTACCTGTCTGCAAAATTTCATTTCACACTTTGAAGGTTAATTTAGCTCGCAGCAGAATTACAATGGCAGATGACAACATGTGAATGTTCTCGTATAAGAAACCCTGCCCTTGACTCTCGCGTTTCTTAAGCTACATGATAGTTTAGGGCTGAACACTTACAGCCATCTGTGAAGATGGCGTGTAGCCCATTTCTAATAGGTGCCAAATAAACATGTTTTTAGATGAGAATCTTGTGCAATACTGCAAATGCTATCTCAGCTACAGAAAGGTCATGCGTTGTGACAGTTTTACCAAGAGTCTTTTTACACCTCATGATATTTGTTGACACTAACATGGTAGAAAAAGAGAATTTTTCTTAACAGTGAAAGTAGGCACCTGTGCCTGCCCACAAGGAAAATACTGTTGTAGGAGCGACCTTGAATAACAGAATTTGTCAGAACACTAACATACGAAAGTCCTGTAGCAATTCTCTATCACTAATCTGATTCCAGAGTGCATTAGTAAATTAAAGAACAGGGCACAGATTTCAAACTTTTCAAAGGAAGTGGTAACTAATAGTGAAAACAGAAAGTGCTCCCTCCCACAAATTGTCGTTTTTGGCATTGTGTTAAATGAAAAGGGATTTGCCATTTGTCGTGAAGCTTAGTCATCTTTATGACAGCCAGCTTAATTAGACTCTCAGTTCAGCTCAGAAAAGTTGTAACCTTTGTAAAATATCTAATTGATAAAGTTAACTGATAAAGTAAAACTTTCTGCTCTGTATTTTGTTACCATGTTGGTTTTTTTAAGTGTCTGCCTGCCTTTCGTAAGGAATTACTTGTAAAGTATCATCTGCTGTAATTTTCAGTACAGTTCAGTGCACCAACTTGCTAACAGGGTGTATTTAAAATGTTGAGTTATCACATAAAAGCCTTTGAAGAAATCTTGTATTTTAAAAATACATACACTTTTTAAAAATAGACCAAAAACAATATTGTGGATGGTTAGTATTTGGAAATTTTGCTTACGTGAAGTAATGTATGTTTGAGCAGCCTTGTATATAATTTCAGCCATATTTTGTCATTTAAGAACTCATCAGAAAATATTTCACATTCTCTTTAGAATCTTAATAAAAATTCAGGTATATTTTTACCCCAAAATTATAGTAAAGTTATTCTAAAGAGTACTGTTTGAACCAATTATTTCTCAGTGCAATGTTAACATCATCAGTCATGTTTGAGCTCCAGTTTCTTTTTTTTCTTTCCTCTTTTGTACAAGAATATAAGATTTGTGAGAAGCAGCAGTAGCATAGCACAATGTTAATCAAAACATTACATAATTCTCTTAGTCATACTACTCCTCACTGCATATGCATAGTTTTCAAGTGGCTGAAGTACCAGAAGAAATGATTAATTTATCTAACTTGATTATCCTGAAGAGAATAACTTAACTAACAAAATGATGGGACTGGTAGAATAACGAATTTATCTTGTACAGAAAAAAAATGTACTATGTCTTCCAAAATGGTTCAGTTTTGAGTAGTGAGAATTTACAGTATGAAAACGGATGAAGTGATTAACTATTTGTGAAAGTTTCTGCCTTGACGATGCTGATGAACTGTGATCCCAAGTTGTCTCTTCATAGCTGGAAGGTATTTGTACAGGTGCTGCAAGTTCTGCTGTTATTTTTCCACCAAGGACATGATTATGGTGCAATATAATCAGTAGTACTAATGTTGTAAACTGCAAGGGTATAATCTGTACCATCTGTGGAATATCAGGAACAGCAAGAGAGTATCTCTGCATTGGTATGCAGTTGGAGTTAAGATATTGTCCTCAGTAATGAATACAAAATTTTTGTTTTATGTGCCCTCAGTTATGACAATGATTTACGTTACACGAATACAGCAAGCAGAATTAGCACAAATTCACTTCAGAGAAGGCCGGGAACCCAGGACAGAGGTCATAGTTACTGTCGGAACATAGAAGCGTACAAGCCTAAAGCACAGATTTCTTGTGGACTGTATCTTGCAGCAGTATTTGATGTGTGAGAAAGGTGGTCCCTGCAGACAGCCCTGAGCTGGTGTTCACTCATCTTGGGGCAGTCGTGGCCTTTGCCATGGACCTGCTGTGTATGTTTTGGTAACAATATTTTATATCCTCAATATCCATTCTTTTCTGATGAAATCATATTGCTGGGCAGGGGTCTATTCATTCTTCTCTACAGTGTCTGCTATAACACGTTCTCAAACTTTAGTAGCTCCATCTTATACATTACCATAATACACTCTTCCATATCTTCCCCACTCCCCAAAAAAGTTTTGTAAATCTGACTGATTTTTTTCTCAGTCATCTTTCATTACTCTCTGCTGTTGGTGCCACATCATTCAAGGATTGAGAGAATTAATTTTTTGGAGAACAGTGTTTCTGTTTGGATTGTCCATATGGAGTGTATGTGTCTGTTGGAAATAGTCTTTTATTTTTATACGTATAACTAATTTTCTAGTAATGTGTGGTGTCAGTATAATAAAATTTTGAGCACCTAATTGCTACTGGATATGTAATGAATGAAACATGGAGACCGATCTTTAAGCATGACTTTTTTTTTTTTTTTCCTAGAGGGGTGGTGGTATGTTGTCCTGTGGCTCTATCCACATTCTGTTTAGTGGAGTTTCAGTCTAGGACTTTTAAGAAAAAAGTTTGTCCTTCTAAGAAAGGACTAGTCGTTCATAGGATTGAGGTATAGACTTTGAGAGTCTCTTCTGTACATGATCAGAATTAAAGCCAAGTTTCATTTAATGTTGCTGCTGCACTTTCATTTATTTCACCACCACTCCATCATGGTTGGGAGCTCTGAATTGTAATTTTTTTCAATCTATAACACATTTTTTTCCCCAAGGAGACGCTACATTTAAAAGTTAATTAGTTTCCTCACAAGTGTACAAGTCAATAAAATTGAGTTACGATTATTAAAATCATAAAAATGACATCAGTCTTACAGATCTGGAATATATCTGAACATGTATTCATCACATGCAAATTTCATTGGGATACAGATCATCTGCACTTCATGCTCTGACAAGACAATATGCTAAGACAGCACCAGCTCCATGAAAAAAAAAAAAAGACAAGGTCATGGTTGTTTGTTTTTTTTTTTTAAAATAAAGTGCCATGTTGACTGGTGCCAGCCTGCAGAGTACTTTTACTGTGACCTCTCCTTTTCTTCTTTCAGTCCTCTTCCAAGGTTGTAGATTTCATTTGGATTTTAGAAGTGCAATTAAGTTACTTGCCTGTGTAAATGTGCTGGTAATGACAGGAAGGTAAATGCTTCAACTGGTAGCGAATAACACAGCTACATGCAGAGTTCTGGAGGAAGAAAACGACAAGAAGCAAACAGCAAGTTACCAGAAGTTTGTGTGGATCAAAACCATTAAAATTTCAAATTGCTAATTTTGACAAACATCATGTTTTACAAAATTCAGGGTTGTGTGTGGAAGAACGTTTCACGCAGGCTGTGTGTCCTACTATATAAAGAGCATAAGTCAATAGCATGTCCAATGGCAGGGCTGTTCTCCTTTATTCTCGATAGTGCGATAATGTTGCAATATTTAGACCTAACAAAAAACTTTAGGAATGGAATGAGAATGTCCGTTTTCTGTAAGGGATATGAATGTTGACCCTTTTTTTCTGTTTGCTGCTTTTCCTTTGCATGATATTAAGATATTTTGGTTTTTTTCTCTTATTCCAGGTCTAAATATTTTTGAAGCTGTTGCTGCTATGGGTTTGTAATTTGTGGTGTTAAACTTTTGTAAAGTTCTAGTTATGGATCTTTTCCACCACATTCAGATGAAACAGACTTTCTTTTCATTAAAAAAGTTCTGAGCTTCTTTAGTAAATAAGGTTTTTATATATATTATAATAGTACTCAAAAACCTCATTCAAGTACTAGCATCTTTACTGTAAAAGTAGTAAAGGTTAAAGTGACAAGGACAACATATGACAGATCAGCATAGCTTCCACATGTTTGTTCAGGCTTTTCCAAGGAGGATTAGCAGCAGCGGTATAACTAGTGACAATGAGTCCTGATGTGGTTTTTTGTGAGTTACTGCTTAAATAATATGCTTTTTCGTTAAACTACAGTGTGTAATTTTGGCTTCAGTTTGAAAGAGATTTTTCGTAAGGGAAATAATCTTTCTCATTCAGTGAAGTTGCATTTTGTAAACTTTCCATCATAATAGATACCATAATAGATATTCAGAAACTATGTACTTGATGGTAGAAGTCATTAGCAACAGGTCTTTCCACTTTTTTTTTTTTTTTGGAGGCAACTGAATGTTATGGGGTTTTCCCAATGTCTTAACTGAATGCTCTGAAGTACTTTATTTCTGTCTCAGTTTCAATGGCACATTTCCCTGGCAGTTCAGTAGCATCTCTCTTGGACAGTGGAGCTGGCCAGACATTTCTCATAATTATGTAGCAGTCACAGGTGTCAAAAAACCTAGTCAAATTGTATCTGCTTTGGAGATAGATAATTTAATGGTATCAATTCATAACTAAGCAAGTTAAATTAATGCAAAAGAAAAATCGAATACTTATAGTGTAAGTATATATATATATAACATATATACACTTTTTTTAGTATAAAGTGAGTTATGCTGAAATATAATTTGGTAATTTCGTTTTCCAAATGTATTGTTATGAGCGTATCTTGATGCTATAAATATATATCACAAAGTCCAAGTTTGCCTGCTGGTGATAAAGCATACTTGCACATCCTCACATGAAAATCACGGATATATATTTAGCACCCGTTATTTAATAAACATCAGCTGAATCTGGTAGAAGCTGGTTTCTAAGTAAACCAAAGGAATGGCAGTTTTTAACGAAAGGGAAATCAGTAGCTGTAGAATTTAGCAGGCAATTCTGTGCATTCTAACAGTGTAGATGGGTTCAAGGCAAGACTGGAAAATTCATTCAGAAATGCACAGAAGCCAGGTGCCTCCAGAAGTACCTTTAAAGAAAATGGTTGAAGTCTTGAAGGAGCACTGGGGGAAGTCTGTGCATTTGCCCTGGTTTTTCTTCACTTTTCCCTCAACATCTCTATATGGCTTTTGGAGACAGGATAGTAGAATCAGATGGTTGCTAAGTCTAATCCTGTACGCTCATTCCTGCGTTGCACCATGAGCCATAGTTGAGCCTGCTTTTTGAAAGAGAATTGTTGTTACCTTTTTCTCTGCTCCCTAGATTTATTCATAGTCTAAAGTATTTACATAAGGCTCTGGGCACCAGAAACACTTTTAAAAGTTCAGTATTTGATTTTGGATGGAAATGTTATATAAAAAGGAAGTTGATTTGAAAATCAAGGGGGTTTGTTATAGGTGTTGGGGAAATGGCAATAAATTTATAATATTTATAAATATAAATGTTATATTATATTTATAATATAAATATATTGATGTAACATATAAATATTATATTAAATATAAATATTTATAAATATTTATAAATTTATATATACAATATACCGCAGTCCTAGTGTGTAGTACATATCTGAATTTTATTTATTTAAATTTCCAGTGGAGCCTAGAAGGTTGTTCCTGACTCTACTAAAACATAAAGGTCAAGTTACAAAGTGAAAACCTGTAAATAGAACAATTAAAAGTAATTAAAATTAAATTTGTTTAGGTAGAGTATGACAGAGAATGGCAGACACTCATTTAAATCTCTCAAATGGTAAAGCGTTGTAAGCTGTCATTGTAAAATGATGTGTTTGTGCACTTATATTTTGCTTTTTCCTGTCATTGAGATTCCAATAACCTCTGTCTCCACATTTCCGCTGTGATTTTAGTTGTAGAGTATGTTCAAGCTTAATCGGTACAGTGAACCTTTTGGAAAAAATTGAGGGGTTTCTTTCCACTAAGAGAAGAAAGGACCCTTCTGCATAATACAAATCTGTTAATTTGAAGACAAATCTTAATACTTGCTGGGAGAATGAGAAATTCTTCCAGAAACTGTGGTGAAAGGAAGCTTTTGATCATTTTATGCCTTTCTAAAAGTTGTGGTAATATTTTCTTGAAGTATAAACCAGATGAGAAATAAATATCAATTTAAGTGCAGTTGAGATCACTTTTGAGAGATGCAGCATCAGAATCAAGTGTATTAGATTTCAGTGAGGAAGGCTTTTGTCTTGCAATACCCACTTGGTGCCTTAACGAGGCTTAACAGGAATCTGCTGAAAAATTTTAGGAGAGCTGCTTCAGGCAAATGTTTCATGGTGTGTTACCTAAACATATATCATTTGGGATCTCATGGCCTCGGTTACTGGAGAAACACTGGATTTAGAGTCAGTAAAACAGCCAATTCATCAAAAAACAAAAGGTAAAATGCCTTTCTATCATTGTTGTTCACATTATGGTAAAAAAAAAGTCAGATTTGATCTTGTATACCAAAGAGATTTAAAGACAATGTGGAATTATTTTTGATTGCTTAATATGTCAGGTGCAATAAACCCAAAATTTTATGTAACAGATATTACTGGGTTTTATTTATGCATATGCATATAGATATATGTGTGCAGCGGTCTGTTTTCACATAGGTCTGAACTCAGACATGGTTTACTTTTAGCTGAAACTACTTATAATGGAGAAGAACAATGTCTGTGTGACTATTGGTGGCCAATTACTTTCTATTTAATTTGCTTTTGTTCAAATCTTACTACTTGAAATTTATTGAAAGTGTTCTGATGAGTAAAGCTGAATAATGTTGCTCTTTGTAACTGATTTTAAACTAAATCAGGGAGTTAGAAAACCAATTTGAAATAATCTCTTTTTTCCTGGAAGTGTGAGTAAAACATGACATAAAATTTGCTTCTTTACATAAACTTTTAATTTGGTTGTAAGAAAAAGACTTATTTTTAATCTTCAAATAACAAAACCAAACTTCAAATCAAGGTAACTGTTACACTGAAAACATTTAAAGTGAAAATTCTGACTTCAATTTTAATTTTTTAATCAGAATAATTTCCTAAACTTAACATAAACTTCTGTGTAACCATTTGACTCCAAAATGCGTTGTTCAGCAAATATTTTTAAAATTTTAATGAGATCTGATATTGAGTCTGATTTAGTTAGAGTGCTGACACGTTAACAGCTACCATCTGCTGTACGTACATGGAAAAAGGAAACACAAAATAAAAAATAGTTCATGATGTATCCTTGTCATATCACAGGCTATGGATTTATTTGTCTATTCTGCAGTTTGATGAGATGAGGTTTTTACCGAAAATGAAGTTACAGATCAGCGGTATAAAAGTTGTTCATATATCTCGCATCCCAAGTTTGACATACCATAAATCATTACTGTCTCCTGACTGTGCCAGTTACTCTATTAATAATATTTCCTTCTTAAAGATTGTTTCTAATTTTATGTGTGTAATTACAGTAGCAAATTATCGGATATATCTGCTGAACTAATTACTACTTCTAAATTCTATTATTTGTGCCTTCAGTTGACTGTGAGCGAAAATAACTTTAAGACTAAGACTGAAAAATTTGAACTTGAGGTCTAAAACCTTTTAAAAAGGTATTCTTTCCCATGTAAACTTCAGTTATGGACTACGCTCAGAAATAAGACTGTAAGGTAAAATCTTGAATATTCAGAGATACATGGGCTGTGGGACTGACAGGCTGCTTGTCTAGTGCATGTGAATCTATTTTTGTCAGAACTAGAGATGGTCGTGAGCCAGAGTTGTGTGTGGATCTATTGAGAACAAAACGAGTTTAAATCCAAAGGACAGACTCTAATGTGCTTGGGATTTAAGTGTCCTATTTCATTGTGTATATACTTAATCCAGTGCGGTGGGTTTCTGTTATATAAGATGACAAAATCTTAGATGTACATGTGGATTTCTGCCCTTCCAGCTGCTTGAGGTAAATCTGCCAATAAATTGCATCACTGTTGTAATGAGTGACATCACTGACACTGTTAGACTTTTGCTAATTCCCTTGTTCCTCTGTTTGCATATAACCTGCACCCTATTAGCTCTTTCCTCTGCCACCTCATGATCACAAAGCTCTGGGAGGGAAAGGAGTTGACAGTAACCCTAGAAAGAAGTTGCCTAGTCTGGCCTGAAATTTGAGGCCGTATGGAAAGCCCTTTCAAGGTCAGCACTTATGTTTATCACATTCCAAAGACCAAATAATTTTGTATTTATGGAGTGAAATCTAATACAGAATTTATTTCAGATCAAGATGGGATATAGAGAAATTATATATTTCCATACTTTCGTGTTGGTAGGCGATCAAATCATTTTTCAGCAACAGCATCAATAAATGTCAGGGATACTCTGTGTTGTGCTGGCCCAGTCTGAACTTTGGCATAGAGAACTAACCAGGTTTTCTGGTTTTGTTGTTTTAAGTACTTCAGTGCAATATAGCACAACAAGATCTGTGCAGAATCTGTTGTCTCATTGGCAGTGATATGAGAAAATTGTCTTCAAATCTGGGTGCTTATTTTTTTACCATTTCTAAGCTAATGACGTTCCCTCATGCAAGCTTAAAGTACTTGTTATATCATAGTTATTTTGCTAAGTTAGGGGTTTTTTTCTTTCTTTTGCTTGCCTATAACTAATGATTTCTGTGAAATTCTCCTTGTTGAACATGGTAAGCTATTCTTATTGAAGGCTTTTGATTTCTTCAGTGGTTTTGGTTCATGTTCATATACAGATTAGACATTTATAGACATGTGTTTTCCTGCTTTTAAACATGAATTGAAAACATCACATGGAAGACACAGCGATCATACCACGTCAGTGCTTTCTTTGCGGTTTTATGGAATGCTTTTAGACTAACACCACAGGTTTAAGCTTTCTTAAAATAACACTGTTCAAATCTCACTTGAACAATTATGTGAGTGGTAATTATACCACTGACTGAACAGCCATCATTTATAAAGCATCCTAATCAGAAATGTTGCTGATGTTTAAATGAAAAGTAATGAAAGGTTTTCCAGATTTTCAAATTGAAGTAAAATTGAGTACTTGAATTAGTCAAAATAATTGTCTAATTTGGACAATGGATTCTTGGTTTTGATAACTCTGCCTTGAGTAAATATCTTCATTGGTAGACAAAGGATAATGATTTCTAACTATTTGTTATAAACATCATTTTGACATGTCTATTGAACACCAGTAGATTGAATCTAATTGAATTTTGATTGCCTAGCAGATTCGTAATGGATTACATAGCAGGAGTCATTGGTTTATATTTACAGCTATAATATACTACTTAAAATTGAACCTCCTCATAAACAATTTCATTTAATGATTCTATTTGGCATATTAGAGTCAGCAGTGAATTGCAAGAACTTGCCTATTGTCTATCATAAGCATGCTTTTATAGAACAAGAAAATGAAAATGTGGGAGTGTTTTCTGTAGTTGGGTGAAGGGAAAATCCACTTTAATTATGACTGACTTCTCTGATACTGTTAAATAAGGAATATGTCATATTGGGAAAATGGCAGGACCAGATGAGCAAGAATTTAATTTGTGGTTGGTTTTTTTTTAATCTCATTAAATTGTGTCACTAAACTTCATAATGAAATGCTTTCCCCTTGACTTAGTTTAACTTTTGATCTGTGTTCATAGTAGCCTATTTCCAACAATAACTGATTAGCAGCCTTTCACATTTTGTAACCTCACTGACCTTTGACCAAATATACTATGCAAGTGTTGCTAGTAAATCTTTCAGTGATAATTTTCCAGTGGGCAAAACCATATTGGGAAAAGATGTATTCTGGGGATTTTTCAGAGAGAGCTTGTTTGTGCAGGAAAGGTGGAGCAACTGAGGCATCAAATGGAAAAGTAAGGGAGTTGACAACTACAGTAGCAGACCTGGAGTGAGATCAACATAGGTAGCGTGGATTTGGGGAGGAGGGGGAAAGCACCCAACCTCTTGTCTTGGCAGCCAGATCTGCCCAAACTCAATCTTTTTTTCAGGTGCTGCAGGTCTCCCCTGCAGTTCTTTAGGGTCATGATATGCTAGGGTCTCTCTTATTAAGCTTTGAAATAAAATTTAAAAATTCATTGTTAAGAGTTGATAGTTTTACCAGGAAACAGTTTGTCAGCATGGTATTCATTCTGAATTCTAGTTCATATGCCTCTCTGCTGGTTTGAGGAAGAAATTTTGCTGCACATGTCTCTTCAGGTGTAGCAAATTCTCCTGCTATTGATGTATATATTCTGATTTTTCAGCTGTAGACTAAGCAGTAGCAGCAGGCTGCTCATTGACCTTCAAAAAGTCTGTTAATGCTTTGCTGTATCTGTAAATGTTCTTCAAAAAATTCCTCATGTTTATTACATGGGTATTAATGGACCTTGAAAATAGAAATGACTTTGTTTTTGTGATTACCACTTCTTTCCTTTATAGTACGTAACTATTTATATACAACATTGTGAAATAGTTTCTGTACTTCAGCACCTGACAGTACTCTAGATACCCCAAAGTATTCTAAGATAACAAAACAGATGCTATTCATGTTGAGCTCCATGAACTTTGCTGTTGTACGAGGAGCTTGAATAAATAATTTCCATGAGTGTTCACAAATGCTGGGGAATACAATCAAATACGGAAGGTACACATTAGATGGCAAACATTAGACCTGCCTAATTATTTCTCAGACTAGGCTTTATGATCTCAGGAAAAAGATATTAGTTATTTTAACTTTGGGAAGTGATACCATCATTAGACTTGGGTAGGGACATTTTTTTTTAATACAATATGATTTAAAATGTTTCTTGTTACTCATGTTTCTGTTGCAGCTTGTATTGTCCCTAGTGCTTTTGCTGAGCTTCAGTCATTCTTTAAGGAGCTTATTCTGTCACAGATTTAGAGAGAAATAAGGTTTAGAAAAAAAGAAAAACACCCTGCACATTATCCGAATATTTCCTAGGATGAAGGAATCAATAGCTTTATCATCTCTTGATCATTTGCTGTGGCAGTGGCACTTGTCTTTCTACTGTACTGCAGCAGCTTCTTCGAGAGTCCACGCAGATCAAGCGACCGGCCAGAAAGCAGAGGAAGGCCCTATCCCTCGTAAGGCGTCAGAGTGGAGTTTGGCTGCCTTGTACTGCTAGGGCAGAAGAAGGCTTTGCCTCTATTAGTGTTTCCTTCGCTAGGTCTGGACTAGAGCATTGCACAAGTAGCAGGGCACAGAGTTAAAAGCTGGGGTTTCTCCTGCATTCAGGAGTCTGCTGGATGGAGCGTGGCTCAGAAGAGAAAGTGACTGAAGTTGCTGGGTTGTGACAAACTGGGGGGAGAGGGTACAAGAGAGCATTCCGTAGAGGAAAGGGTATAATAGTTCATTGCTTATAGCAAATCCGTAAAGGTGAGCATTTGCTTGACCCTTTGCCATGTCAGTCAACCATGTAATGACTTTCAGAAGAAGTCTTGTGCCTGCGAAGCCTCAGCTATTACTGTTGTTTCACTGTTGGTAACAAATTGCAACCAAAAGCTGCTAAATTGCCTCTCTAAATGCGTTAAGTAGATTTACATGACAGCCTTTTGCTGATTCATCCAAAGAAAGCTGCCAGCCTTGGAGAGCTTAGAAGTTTGGCAGGAAGTAGTTCCTACAGGGAACAATTCTAAAGCTAAAATAATAAAAAAAAATATTAATCTTTGGTCATTCCATTTTCTCCTTTGCCAAGCTTTGCAATCCAGACAAGTTGTTTTTACGTATGTGTGCTTGGATTAGTTGATTATTTATGTGAACTGATATTATTAGATTTCTGCACTCTATGGGCAAATGGAGAAAGACTACAGGAGGTCTCACTCTGCCATCCTGATTGTACATTTGCACTGTAGAAACAGCTGGACAGATAGCCCAACAGCTAAAATATTGAAGAATATATAATATGTAGTATATATTATGTTATATAATGTAAAGGCTTTATGGAAGTCTGAAAATACAGAATACACATTCTCGTGCACATGGTATGCATGACTTAACAATTGTGTAAAGGAAAACTTTGGAGGTGTTACTTGGAAACTTGATTTCAGCTGACTTAACGTTGATGCTTTTCTAAACACAAGTCTGAAAATGAGCCAAACTTCTAGAATAATTGGGGAATAGTTGTGGTCTTCTCAAATAGTGGAGGCTTCTTTATTTTTTAATAGAAATTTGTGTAGACAGTATTTAATATCGTGTGTATTGTGCTGCTTTGTTTCATGTTGGGAGGCTCTTTACCAGAGTGATATAAAGAAAATTTCCTCAGATATACTGTGCCTTGTTTCACTACTTGTTAGTCAACTGTTCAGACAGCAGCGAAGATTACGATGTTACCTTCGTGTGTTAGCTGAGCACTGTACTTAGCAAATGATCTGTAATCAGTTCAGTAGGAGGCGGCCAGAATCTGAACCAAAAATTTGATGCACCTTTGTTTCAGCATGCTATCCTTGTTGTTTGGATCTGTGCTTATTCATTAACAACTAATTGACCCATTTGTATCTGATGTCCTGAGTGCTAAATTCTGGCAATTCTTTCGCAGACCTTGGGAAATAAGAAAATGTATTTTTCTTCTGGGTCTGTCCCTCCCAGTTTCTTATGAATAAAATTCTAATAAATAAATTCAATTAAATGCACTTATTCACCCTAACCTTTCTGAGAGCATGTTTCATCTCAAATAGAATTAGAGATGCACCAGACTCTTAATTTGAGGTCTAGGTTTGGCACCAGAATTATCCTTCCATCCTTTCACGTGTGAAATTGAAGGTTCCCTGCTGGCTTAACACACCCCTTAACTCAACAGCTGAGCACTTGGCCACACTGCTCGAGCTGTGAGCATCTTCCTACAAATAATTCCTCCTCCTGCCTGTTAATCTAGGGAGACGATGAGAGGCAGCCCAGCATGTGCCTGTTGCAGATTTCTATACAGTTCTGCTGGCACATACAGAAAGAGCAGAGTTATACAATTCAGTGAATCTTTTCCCTTTGTAATGATTATGTGTACCGGAGGTCTGTATTCAGAGGTCTCGGAGCACTTCCAAAAATGTCTGTTTGATAAAGATTTTAAAATGAGGAATAAAGCAAAACTAATTAGTTATTTGTGAGTACCATAAAATTCTCCAGTTGTCAACAATAGCTGTAACTGGCAGCCCATGCATGGAAACCTGTTTTGTGCCAAGTGTATTATTAGCATCATTGTGAAAGATCAATAGGTACATTGCTTAATACTGTGATTATACGGTTAATGAATCAAGGAAGACTTATTTATTCATGGTGACAAAGTTGTATGAGAATGAAACATTTTTGTAGTGTGCCAGTTCTTTCTGTGAAATTTTTAGGTGATGGTTGCCGATCCTTCTTGGTTCAAGCAGTTTTCTTTTCATGTATGATCTATATCAAAAGACTGCCCGCAGCTGGGAAGGCTGACTTCTCACAAAAGGAAACGCTGTTTTCCAACTCGGATGGTAGTACAGCAAAAAAATTACTTCAAAGCGTTGTTACAGCTAAATGATTTCTCCTCATATTCCCGTACTCTCACCGACATGTTCATAGCTACTTATAGATGGTGGTGTTCTATTTGAAACAATTTCATACACACCTATTTTACTGTTAGGTGGAGATGACCTGTGCTCTCTCCATCTTGTTCCTTACTGCCCCAGCTTGGAAGGCACCCAGCTAGACAATAAAATCATGTCTTGTAGCATGGCCACCAGGCAGAATAAGCTTCAGCTACGTACATTGAGTTTCTACCTTATCACAAATAACATACAAAGATAAAATATGCAGCCATAAGTAAAATCACAACATCAGCCCTTCCTAGTTTCTTAAATGGTGGAGCATGATTTAAATGTCTTCAAAAAACCACCACCACTACCCCACCCCCATCCCCCCCCAAAAAAACCCCACAACCAAAAAATGAGCTATTACAAACTATTTTTAATTTTTAAATTGGGGTGAGAAAAAAAATCCAACAGAGAAAGTTCAAAGCCTGGACTCAAGGATCCAAGAATGGTGGTATAAAAGATCTCATGACCTTTCAAGACTTAATAGATTAAATTTATTGTATCTTGCTCTGTCTAAAAGTGCACAAGAATCTAATTCAACAGGTGGTGCATTAATTGTATAGCATCATTTCTGACTGGTTTTTGTCAGAGTACTTTTGAAATCGCCATCCTGTCCAAAATTAGTTCTGTGCTTGGTAACCAAGATCCGTGAAGATTGAAAATTTGAGTGCTTGTCTGGATATTTGAAGCACATCGTATAAAGTGGATGAAAAATATGTATGGATATTCACAACTCAGTGTTTTTAAAATACAATTAACAGATATTTTTCCTTTTATATTTATATATATTTTGAAAATACCTACTGATATTTACTAAAATAAAGCAGCTGAGTGTAGCAAATTATATTTCCTAATGAATGTAACCAACCTAAACATTATGTTCTCAGAGAACATTTCCCCAGCTTTTGGGAGTAGTGACACTGGGCTGGAAGTTAGAATTTTCCTTTTCTGAGGTCACTTTTAGAGAAAAGCCATCCTGCAGTAGATGGTATATCTGGTATAAGAGTATATGTTGAAGAGCATGGAAATATAGTCCACAGCTTCTTGCTTCATGCTAAGATGCATAATTTCCATTCTAACTAGCAACAACAGAGACTTAAAAAATTACACTGCAGGGAAACAAAATTAAGGGTGTTTTATACAATGTTTTGTTTTATATATATATATATATATATATATATATATTAAAAAAATTAAGCATTATTATATGAACACTCCTATGGTTAATTTTTTCCCCTAACAAACTAGATCTTTTTTATAGTTTGAGAGTTTTCTTTCCTTCTGTCTGCTGCCTCTTACTGCATATCTGAAATGAAAGTGAAATAGTTTTCTTCTGTACTCATGCTAATATTTTTCCTCTTCCTCCATGTGTATCTTACACAATGTATTCAATACCTGTGTTTTGCAGGTTATTTAAAATTCTGTGCTTGTACCTGGCAACATATTTTTTGAAAATGTATTTGAACATTGGCTTTTGTACCCTTCTTTTTAAATGTGGTGGTATTTGTTGTGAAGCCAAAGACAAAGCATTTGTCTTAGGCTTTCTACATTCAAATAATAGTTTACGAGCCTTTAGAAAAACATAAACTACAATCTTACATAGTAATATGCAGTGCTCATTCCTGAGGGAACATCTCTTTCTAAAAGTTCTGTCATTATAAAATGCAGTCATGTCTTTCATGCAAATACCCAAAGTAGCAAAATACAGTTAGATCAGTGATGATACTTTGAGAATTTTTATTCAGGAGGTGACCCTGGGTAAGTGAATGTTTTATTAAATAAATAAAATCTAATAGTATGTACGCATTTTGGGGAGGAAGTATTTAGTGTAGCACAGTTCTGCAAGGTGTGAAGAATTCACATATGAGAGAGTAGGCTCAGTTGTAAAGAACAAGCGTTTCATTCAATTTTTAATACATCTATAAAGAAACAGGAGATTGCAAGTAGTTGTTAAAACACTTTAAATTATGTAGAGGTGTTTTGTTGTTTTTGTTTGTTTTTTTTTCCTGGAGACAAATACTAAAAGATCATCAAAACAGAGGAATTAATTGCTGTCATCCTTTGTCTTTAAAATTAACAGGGTAATGAGCCTGAGGATGAAATCTGAACTATTGTTCTGGTTTAACTACATTAGGATGTACTACTAATTATAGAGAATATGTTCTACTAAAGCTAATAAATGTAAATGATAGCTTTATGAAGTCAGTAGTAGTATATGCAATGCATTTTAAACTAATTAATAAATTGCAAAAATAAAGTTTCAATGCGGGGCAACTTCTTGAGCCTTGGAGGTCATATTGTAACTAAATAAATTTTTTATGTTTAAAATTAAAAAGCACACATTACCTGGTGTGGTTCAGTGCCTGCTCGCTATCTGAAGAGCATTTCAGTTATCATTGAATGGCCAGAGTTGTAAGAATTACTGGATTCCACTAACATGTGAAGGTTTTTATTCATTGCCTGGTTGTCCTTTTCTTGCGACCATGTTGAAGAGTGAATTTTATTTGAAAAATGCTGATAAGAGAATACTCAAGGTGAGAATACAATTCAATTTTCATTCAATTTGAGAAATTGATTGTTCATTTTATTTGATGTTGTTGATCTTTGTTACAAACTTTAAAAATATGTTAACTTCTGAAGATTAATATTCCTTGGCCCACCTTCATGTACATGCTATTTTAACGACTCCTCAGATTATTTTCCTGGATGAAGTGTTAGTGTGGCAACTTTATTTGACCTCCACCCCAATAAGCAGGAGCAGGGAGTAAATGAGAGGTCAATTCACATGTATGTATGTCCAGTCAGGTTTTTCATTTTCAAATGAACTACAGCAACCCAATGTGAGCATCAGTTCACTCCAAATTGAAGGAATGTTTCAGGGTGAGAGTTTGGGTTTGGGTTTTTTTTTTTCCAGTCTTGAAGTGAATTTAATCTTAGTCTTAACACAAATTAATGTCTTCTTTACTAACTCTCATTTAGGTGCATAATTCTGCAGTTAGTATTAATCTTTGTGGTAGTAGGAATTTTAGTCAGTCCTCAATGCAGTGTTTCCAAGTGAAAGTTAAGAACTCCAGAATCCCTGTCATAGACTTGCATTAGCTAAAAAAGAAAGAAAAATATTCATAAATTGTATTAAAAGTATATGAGAAAAAAAATGAGGACTTTTTACTTAAAATGTGTGAAATTCCTACTGGCTGTATAGTGCTTGAGATTTTTAGTTTTTATTCTAGAGAAAGCCTTACATTCTTACACTTACAGGAGCAATTTCCGTTGGAGTCACAGTACTGTTCATGTGCCTGAAATCACACATCTGCTTATAGGATTTCTGGGTCAAGGAAATGGTTGAGATGTAAGCAATTGGTTCATTGTTATTTCATTTTCTCCTTTTTCCTCTCTGGCTCACTACAAGTTCGTGTAAATCAGTTTACTGAAACTAATAATGGAGCTATAGGTGACAAAAAGTTTTACGTGTATATATATCTGCTTTGAGAAGAAGCTTGTAGTGCAAGTAAAAATACTTGTCTGTGTCCGTCAAGTTCCATTTCTAAATAAGTTAATAATTTGAAAACCGGCTTTGTGAAAATACCAGACTGCTGAATTAGTTAAAAAAAAAAGTTAAAAAATTGCATGTCGAATAATTCTAAAGTATGAACTTTACGTTGTCTAAAATGCAGGTGACCTGAATACTCCTGGTAGTTATTCCAGTATTTCTGTAAATTGTTGCACTACACAAACATACTTCTTGAGCGAGGAATGAGAGGAGATCTAAATCTCCTGTCACAAATGTGTGTTGGAACAGAGAATTTACTATTGAAGGTCATTGCTTTATTGCAAGGGCAAAATAGCTATTTTCTGGCTAGTTTCTTCTGGACTGGATTTCAGCAGCAAATGTCAACCTTAAAGAATGGGAGCAGTCATCTTCTTTAGTGCTTCTGCAGCCATAGTTTGCTGGAAGAATGGCATCTCTGCTAGCATCTCCATTGCTGTTCCTAGCTGAAGCATTGCTCTGTGACGGCCCTTGTATGGAGTCTCAGGCTGTAGCTGGAGAGGAGCATCAGACCCAGAGGCAGACCAAGTCTGGTGCGTAGCTTTGGATGCGAGTGGAGCTTGTGCTCTGTGACGCATTGGGACTCCCCACTGACCAGTGGGAAGGAGATACCTAACCTTGTTGAGTTAAGCCTCCCCTTAAGTCATTTGGATTTATGTCCATGTATCCTCAGGAACAGTTTTCTGCCATGGTATCACTGTGCTTTTATTGATTTCTGTCTCTGCGATGACAAAGAGGTAGATCCATGTGTCTGAGTGACTGCAGAGTGTCACGGAAACTTGTCACAGTACCACATCTGAATGGAAGTCTGATCTGTTTTTGCAGTGAGCAGTCTCAGATGTGACTCCATCCTGGGGTGCAGTGCATCTACTTATTCCTTGTTTGAGTATTGCGAACAAAATGCTATTTAAAACTTCAGTGTCAACGGCTTTATACAATTATGTAAATATCCCAGGCTGTGTTTGAAAGTGTGTCTGTGTGTGTGCAGCAGATTTCTCTTTGTATTTGTTCTTCTGGCATAGGACTGTAATGGAAAAGAATGAAGCTTAGGGTAATACTGAAAGAAATTTTCTTTTAGGAAGTCCATCAGCTTCCTTTTTTTGTAAATATCAATGTAGGTCCATGCACTGTAATCATCAACACTTTTATCTTTTTTGATTTCTCTGTAAGAGGCTAATAAGGCAGAATGATGTTTGAAGTAAGGAGAAAATTTCATCCATTACTTTTATATGCATTTTGTGTTGTCTTTTCATTGCTCAGTTTGAATAGTCTGAACAATGTAATTTATAACAATAGGCTAGAATGAGTAAATGATTAGCTGGCCAGCTTGCAGGCTCTGAATTTCTGTTCTTCAGAGATGGCAGAATTTTTCAAATCTGCTTCTTTGCTTTGTATTCTTACATAAAGACACACTTTCCATTACCACAGTGATAGTTTTGTGTTTTTTTCAAAAAACACATTTGAACTATAACGATATTTCTAGCTTCACTATTTTTTTAATTTACTTTTCATTTTACTAATTTATTTCTGTGTATTAAATGCCAGTATGTTGCAGCTAGTTTTAGGGAGGTTCACAAGAAGGACATTGAGCTGCTGGAGCGTGTCCAGAGGAGGGCAACGAAACTGGTGAAGGGACTGGAAAAGAAATCTTATGGGGAGCGACTGAGGGAACTGGGGCTGTTTAGCCTGGAGAAGAGGAGGCTGAGGGGAGACCTGATCGCGCTCTACAACTACTTGAAAGGAGGTTGTAGTGAGGAGTGTGTCGGTCTCTTCTCCCAAGTAGCAAGTGACAGGACAAGAGGGAATGGCCTCAAGTTGCATCAGGGCAGGTTCAGATTGGATATTAGGAAGAACTTCTTCATGGAAAGAGTAGTGAGGCATTGGAACAGGCTCCCCAGAGAGGTGGTTGAATCGTTGTCCCTGGAGACCTTCAAAAAATGCATAGATGCGGTGCTCCAGGACATGATCTAGTAGGCACGGTGGTGTTAGGTTGACAGTTGGACTTGATGATCTTAGAGGTCCTTTCCAACCTTAGTGATTCTATGATTCTATTCTATGACAAGAATTTATTTATTTATTTGTAGTTCTTCAAGATTGCAATGGGTGTCACTGAGAAGAATCTGACGGATGTTCATAGACCCTCTGAGTAAAATTAGTCCTCCAATTAAGTGTGGCCCTTTTTATTCTCCTTGGAATGCATGTTTTCGTACTTAAAACACTAAAACCATTAAACTGTGCTGCACAGGGGGATATGAGGTACTGAGAACCACGCAGGGAGCATTCAGAATTTGAAGGATTTTTCTCCCTGTTAAAAGAACTGCTGTGTGTCCTAAACAATTGGACGCTGTTCTCACCTGACAGTAAGGATGGAAAATGCTGACTGACTTAATGTGTGGGCAGCTCAGTTTTGCACTATGAGCATTAATCCGTTGTTAGTTGCATGTATAATACGCAAACATCCTTAGTGGCCCAAACAAAGATTCTGCTCTTCTCAGTGTTTTAATGATGCTGGCAGGAACAGGACCACACTGCTGCTACTCGTGGCAGTGCTTCCAAAGCTGTTAGAAGTATTACGTCAGTGGACTGACACCCAAGACTTATAAAAACTTTATTTACTGGAGTCCTTCACCTGGCATGCTGAGGGGGAAGAGGCAGGTCACTACTGAAGCTCCCATTCAGTGAGAAGTGGCTAAAAAAAATAATTGATGGACCATCCTGAGCAAAAACTGTTTTGCAGCTCTTAATACAGTTAGCAGATACCACCAGTAAACATTCTTGGCTCAGACTTAATTGTGTGTGGGGAGAAAACTGTGAAAGACACTTGCTTTAATCATTGATGTGAAAGCAGCCAGAAGAAATGACACTATCACAGTCTCTAGACTAATGGAACTGTCTGAATAGGTAGGCTGGTTGTCTTCCTTATCTGGTGAGTTGATACTTGGGGTACTGAACATTACTGTGCATTTTGTCAATTTTACTGTTTGTAGTTCCCCATGAAAAAAATAAATCAGTAAATATTTTCTATTCAAATAGACACAAAAATGTGAAGCAAAGAATGATTTGAAGTAGTAAATTCCTCTTCTCAGTACATTTTCTTGTTTTATTTTTTCCCTTCTATTTCTTTTTTCAAGTTCATTCGCTTCCTATCATTTCCTGTTCTTTTTTCTGTAATAGTTGGTGTTGCATTTCTTTTCTCTCTTTTTTTTTTTGCCTTCTTTTTATTTCTACTGGTGTGTCATGGTTTAACCCCAGCCAGCAGCTGAGCAACACACAGCCACTTGCTCACCTTTCCCCCCCTGCCCAGTGGGATGGGGAGTGGAATCGGAAAAAACTCAAAACACCTGGGTTCAGATAAAGACAATTTAATAGGATGACAAAGAGAATAGAAATTATTATTAACAATAATAACAATACAAATGATGCACAAATGCAATTGCTCACTCCATGCAAAAGGAAAAAACAACCAACCTGATGCTCAGTCTTTCTGAGCAGTGATCCCAGCTCGCTTCCCCTGTTCTATGCAGAGCACGATGCTCTATGGCAGGGAATACCCCTCTGGCCAGCCTGGGCCAGCTGTCCTGGCTGTGCTCTCCCAGCTCCTTGTGCTCCTGGCAGGGCCTGGGAAGCTGGAAAGTCCTTGACTGAGTGCAGGGACTACAGCTGCCCAGCAACAACTGGGACCATCAGTGTGTGATCAGCATCATTCTCATACTAAATCCAAACCACAGCCCGGTATCAGCTACTAGAAAGAAAATTAACTCTATCTCAGCCTAAACCAGGGCAAATCCAATTGAATTAACCTGACCAGATGGTCACAATTAGGTGACTGCAATGTCAGTTGTACTCATCCTCGAGACCTTCTGAAGTGAAAATGTAGATCTCTGAGGTTATACTGAATGAACTGGAGTTGGTGGACTAAAGGACTAAAATGATGGCATTTCAACAAGGAAATGGGCTGTTGTAAATGCCTTTTGACAGTTTGAGCTATTTTGTTCATGTAGTCTGGTATGTATTAGAGAAGGCAAGGAATTCCTTTCACATATGTATTGTCACTTGATTTAAACTGCAGTATTTGAGCATTCTCTGTGCATGTTTCCAGTAAATGTGAGGTGTAGTCAATGCAGTGTGAGTGTGCCAGTACAGAGAAACGGATGAATACAGAAATGATTCTTAAGAGGAGAGAGGTGACTGTGGTTCTAATTTCTTCTCATGCATTAACTTTTCAGTTATTCAGTTCTGATACTCTGAAATTATACAGAAGCTGCATGGAAGGATTCGGGAAGTGCTGAAATATGCAGAGGAAATTCTTTTTCTGCTTTGCAGTCTCACTTATGATGCTTCCAGAAGGCCAGGTGTTTGTGAATTGAAATCTCCGTGCTTGTACGTCTGCGCAGGCTAAGCCAGGAACTAAGGAGAGAAAAGTAGTGGAAAAGAGCGCAGCAACATGTCTGCAGTTTCCCTACTTCTAACTTCTTCTTCCTCTGCTGGTACTGCCACTGATGTGCAGAATGTGATGAAAATAGGTACAGTTCAGATAAGGGAGAACAGAATAGTGGAAGGTGGAATTTATTTCCAACTGTAGATAGTCCTTCCCTCTGCAAATTCACATCTTTATATGAAAATAGTGTTTACACACAACATAAACTGATATGTTGCCAAAGGCAGTGTATGCATCTCCATATGCAAAGCAATAAGAAACATGCAATGCATGCATCCTGTGAGAGAAGTGTCAGCATTTTATTTTGACAAGTCTTCATGTTTGTATGCATATGTCCATACTAATTTAAAGTATTTTTAAAATATGAGCTAAATTCTTACCACTGAATCCTCAGTTACTCTTCCTTTTTTTAGGAAGATAGTGGATAGAGTTTTATCAATTAATTTCTGGGTGAACTTTGAGGTAACATGTTCACATATTCAATCCGTCGAGGGGCCGGCCCTCACCTGATGTAAATTCTAGTGAGTTGGTGGAGCTACAGTAATACTTATTTATCAGCTATAAAATGGATCATCATCTTTTCCCGAGAATTTTTCTATCTTTCTTCTGGCTAGTCAATATGCAATCACAATCAAAAAAGTTTGCAGTTGTTAATTAACTTTTTTTTTTAGAATTTTATATATATAGTTATACTATAGGTATTACTTTCTGGATATCCAGTAAATCCACAGATTATTTTTTTTAAAGCAAAGTTGGGAATCAGGATTTATTTTAATGTAATTCGCTGATTATGCCTGCCTTAATATTTTTTTATTCCCCTATTCCAAGTGAAGCCTCTTGTGATGTATCATCATCTTTATTATTTTATCATTTACGTTTATCTCTGTTTAGTTTATTACAACTGAAAGCAGAATTGAACCTCATATATTGAGGGTGACTCAGCTAAAGTTACTGCATTTTTCATGTTTTTTTTTAATTATTGGGGCCAACCCTCTATTAGCTACCCATTGAGATTCAACAGAAAAGTACAGTATTTCAAGACGTTTTGCAGTCAAGGTTTAAAATTTCCTTTCTGTCCTCTTTTCCTGTGTGCATTAGAATTACTTCAATAAAGCAGTCTAATATTAAGATAGTGGCATGTAGGAATTCGTACTGCATATCACACAGTGGGATATAGAGTCCTTTATCCTGAGGAATTTCAGGACAGACCGTAGACGCTAATGAATCTAATGAAGATATGTTTCAGTCTTTGAATGTACAAACATAAAGTGTATACTTATGCATCAAAGAGTCAGGAAAATAAAAATTAAGTAAACCTCAAACATCAGGAATGAACTATGGTTTAAGGTTGTATTTTAATACTAACTTTCTAGTCAAATTAAATGAGAGTATCAAATGTCATAGTGGCATAGAAAATAAACTAGGACTAACTGCTGGCCCTATTCTGTCCAAGATAATTATGCAATTAATCAAGATTTCTATTTCCATAGATGACATGTCTGCAATCTGAGATGGCAAAAAATGTTTTGCAAACATTAAATGATTTCTCCTTATTGATAAATCTTTGTTTATATGTAATTTCTTAAGAACTGTAGTCTAGCATAGTCTGAGACTAGACATGGGAAACACTCTTGAAGAGGGTAAGGAAATCTTCTGTAGTTGAACTATAGATAAAACAATGGGAATTGGTATGGAATCTTGCAATTTAATTCACTAGTTCTCTGAAGAGTTTCAAAGAGGCCTTTGCTGGCCACGGGTTATTAGTTTGGTGTCCGAGGAAACTAACAATCTCACCAAAGTCTTCCAAGCACTGGAATCTGTACCTAGTGTTACCTTACAGTGCTGAAAACTTGAGTATGTCACCACTGTGTAGGGCGAGCTAATTCTGTAGCAACTCAAATGAAAAGATTAAATACCTGCAAGTGTTGGATAATCCTCACTGTTCCTGAGTGAGGCCTACTGCTGTCAATTTGGAACATCAAATTTGCCATTTTTTTTCAGTTTCTCAGTGTTCTTTGTGAACTACTGGTGCCTTTGGCTTTTGAAACATGTTTCTCCTGCATGATTGTGCAGTTAGAGAAGTCTTCAAAAATAAATAAAAGGGAAGTCAGTGAAAGAGGAAAAAAATCTCTGGAATATAAATATTAAATTTAGTTTGTTATTTTAAAAGTGAACCACCATAGAAAGATATATTATTTGTTGTGTTTGCCTCATTACCTTTGCCTTGGTGGTTGTAAGGAGACGGTAGGAATGGGTCCCAAGAAAGCCACCTGTGGGGAGAGTAGGTGGAAGCAAATCAGGCTTACACTCAGAAAAAGTGAACTGTTAATGCATGTGAAAAATGTGGTTTTGAACGTGTGTGAATGAGAGAGTCAGCCATGCTTTGTGCTTCTGCAGTGCTTGTTTGCCGCCTCCTTCAGCGGGCTCCTCCATGGCAGGAGTTTCACAAACAGCTGAACAGAAAGTAGCAGCAGAAAACGTCCGCTTGGAAAGTTACCGCTGCTAATAGCACCACTTACTGCACAAAAATTCTTAGTGACGTATTTTAATGTTCTCATCAGCGTGCTTCCTCTCTCTAAGTAACTGGCAAATTAAATAAAGCATTGTCCTACTGCTATTCTGTGCAACAGAATCCCATGGCAGTGGAGCCCACCTGCTGTTTCTTGGGATAAGGAGGTTGGAAACAATCTAGAAACCCATGCCAGCTGTGAAAGGAGCCTTTTCAAAGAAACTAAAAGAAAATTTGTAGCTAAAAAAAAAAAAAAAGCAGCAACAAATCTTGCTTAAAATGTTCCAAATGAACATAAGTGATTGAAAGTGAAAAAAAAAAATCTGAAGTTCTGATTTGCATGTTACTATGCTTATTCCAAGCACAATCATAAAACAGTAATGAAAAACACCAGTAGCTACTTATAAATGAGAATAAGAACTTTGTTTTCTCTAAAATTAGAAAGTTTATTTGTTCCTAATCTTTCACTTGAAGTATTTGGGTGCTGTTAACACGTGTTGCTATGTTGAACTGTCCCAGGCCCAGAGGCTTTTTGCTATTTCCCTTTCCCCAAAAAGCAAGCCTTGAGTATCTAAACATTCAGCAGTATAGAGGGAAAAGTAGAAACCCACAGATAATCATACATGTCAGACTGCATATAGCTTGCATTTTCCCATAGGCCATCAAGGATAGGTTGTTTTCAGTTTCTGTTACAGAAACGAGAAAGCACCATACGTTCTCTTGAGCGGAGGATCCTCCTGTGACCCACTGGAGTCAGAGCTGACAGCCTGTCCTGCTGTTTTCCTGTGTTGCGTCCTCTCCAGAGTGAATGTGCATGTCCTCCTAAAGCAGAACAGACACAGGGCTCTCCCACTGGGAGTCTATTACCATATTGCCCTATATTGTCTTTGTTTCTGATGATGTTCTGTTCAGACAAACACTGCCTACTGCAAAAGCGGATGCTCTGTTCTGAACAGCACCTTTCCCATGGGATTCCCATCTTCACAAGTATAATGCTCCAGGAGGTGACGCTCCCCTATTTCAGCTAATGGGTTGTGGTTTTCACTTTTAAGTGCCTGCAGCTCGTTACTGCTTCATCTTCCAATGTGTGCGTGAGGCTGAAAGAGAACAGCTTTAGCCCTTTTCTCTTTTCCACCAATCTCTATGCCATTCTTCATTAATACTCTGCATAGATCTTGCAAGATTAGTCACCAAAGCAGGAGAGCCCCAAGCTTTGTTTAATATCTCACTGCAGTATTTTCACTGTCTTTTTCTCATAAAAACCCTTTTATACGTCTCCTAGTAGATTTGCTGTAGTATTTGTGTGTGTTTGGGGGAAGGTTCCGATTCCTTTTACAAGTTTTCTTTTTCCCCTCCTTGCATGCTTTTCTGAATTTTCTATCTTTGGGGGTTGTTCATCCCTCTCCAGTGATAATCCAAGCCTTCTTGACGGTTGGACTTGATGATCTCAGAGGTCTTTTCCAACCTTAGTGATTCTATTATTCTACTTCCTGCATTTTTAGTACCCTAGCTTTCACCGAAGCTATTTTCCTTCATAAAACGAAGGAGAGATGACATATATTTCAGTGCCTTGCAGAATTTCCAAGCATTTGCATCTGCTCTTGTGAATCCTAACATTTGTGAAAACAAAAGTTAGTGGGTGCTACAAGAGGATCAAATCCATAAGAATGAACGTGAGTCAGCTTTAAGGCATGTGTTTGCTTATTTGATGTTTTCCTACATGTACTTGCAAACATGTAGCTACAGTTTGTGCCAGGTAACATGTATTTACCAAAACAGAGTTCACAAACATGGTCTCTTAATCAGACTGTGTATGCGTATTTCAAAGGGCCTGTGCAATCCTTAAAAAATATTGACATACGAAGCTGAGTGGGTTTTCAAAGTGTGTTTATCTGGTGGTTCTGTCTTTATTTGATATTTTTGTTTCTTCTTTCTTTCACCATCAACAAAAGTCTCATTCATGGCTGTTTTACTGGTTTTCATGTTCAGACTTTATTTTAACAAATTCCTTGTTGCAGAATCTCAGTATTTGCCAGTCTGATCTGGGATTGTAGGGAATCCCGTTCGGAAGATCTCGCGTGGTACGGTGAGCTTAGACACACCCCTATGGCTTGCACAGAGCCCCACAGTGGCCACACCCCATAAAGGGAGTATATAAACCTGTGACGCAGTTTAATAAACGCCATTTTGCTCATCCATCATATTGATGTCGTGATCACTGACCCCAAGGTGAGAGTCCTCATCGGTGAGGTGTTTGTCCTCGGACTCCAGGACCAGTAGTTGAAGTCCCCCGCTGCAGCTCCAAGAACACGGAAAGCAACACTGGGATATCCTATATTGTGCTTCACAATTATGCTGAAATCTTTCTTTGATAACTGTGAATCTTATGGTGTTTTTCCCACAAGCAGCTGTAGACTAACTGCCATGTTTTCCTTAACTGTGAATGAATCCAATCTCTGTAGTCTTAATTTTGTGCAGCTAAATCTATGTGCTTGATTTTGACTTTAAAAGAATTGTATCTGAGTCCTTTTATATAGAGGGAAAACAAGAATTGAATTTACTTGTATATCGTAAGGCTTTAATGTCCTGAAACATTTGTATCAGGCAATACTCATTACGAGAAAGTCCTAGGACATCATCTCAAAGAACCTTGCTAAAAGCCAAGATACACTGCATTTCTAGTGTTTCATCCAGTCAGCAGTTAACCTGTTTGAGAAGAAAGCAGAGTTGTTTGTGATACTTTTCTGCTGGCAAACTTGTGGTGGTGGTTTCTCATCTTGTTCTTTTATAGATGCTCATGTGTGTTTTCTCTTGTTGGTCTGGCTTTTTTTTTTTTTTCCGCTCTAGTATTTTTCTGGTTATTGAATCTATTTGGACTAGTCTATAAATTCTCAGGTCCTCAATTGTTCTTCCATTTTTTAAAAATAGGTACCATGTTTGCCCTTTTCCAGACCCCTGAGGTGTTCATCCTCCATAAGTTTACAGTAATGGTGTAGAGATTGCTTCAGATGCTTCTTTAGTTATTTTAGGCTGAGTTTCATGAAGTGCTGTAGGCTGGGCTGCACCTTCTGTCCTTAACTTAAGATTAATCTTGTTGAGAAGCTATACATAATTCACTGTTCTTATGACTATTCTTTTTTGATTCAAGTCTCCTTGAGTCATGAAGACCTCCTTAAAGCAATTACATTGTGTCCCTTATGTCGCAGTGTCTTTCCGCCACATCAAGTTAGTTTTTCAGGAAAGCATTTAATGTTCCATTCTAGCAACTTTCTCTCTTGCTTAAAGTCTGCGGTTTTCTCAGCAACCCTATTTTGTAAAACTTGCTGCCATGATGTTCCTCTTGATGCTGTCTCCAGTGCTGTGCATTTGCCTCTGGTGATATTTGAATGAATCCCCATATAGCGGAGGGATCAGAGCCTGCAGGAAGTATTGCAGTGCAGCAGAAGATGCTTTGCAGAAGGAAACAGTAGGTGCTGAGAAGCCAAAATCTGCACTTTTATTATTAGAGGGAGTTACTTTGGACTAGTTTTACTGTCATACGATTGCTTGAACAGATATTGGATGTGCCTCTGGAGAGCATCTTCTGATTTAATATTGTCCAAAAGCAATCCAATTTGCTTTTTCTGAGCCTGTTCCACATAGTGTACCAAAGCAAAGTACAAAGTGGAGACTTTTGGAAGAGTCATTTCAGAAGCCATTTCTGATTTTGGCTACTTCTATATTTAGTTCTAGTAAATGTCTTGTAGTTTGACTCCTGCCAAGTAATTAGTTCATACAGATAATGACCTGAACAACAGGCAATGCCTTTGTTTCACTCCTCCTCCAAGTGCCGTTTTTGTAATTTGCTATTTTGGGGAGCTGAATGCTCACCCAAAGTTTCAGAGATGTCCTCCTCTGTATGACAGCAATGTGATCTGCCATCTTTTATTTAATTAAGAGGATTTCCTGATTATCAAGCTATAGGTTATTCTAGATCTGGTGCCCTGCCATTACTTTCCCTCCTGAGGCTGTGCCATTCCCTGTGTCAATAAGGCAGTCTGAGAGCACAAGAACAACTCTCTGATCTCTCTGATCCACTCCTAGTACGTTTAATTCCAGTACCGATATCTGAAAAGGAGTGTTTTCTCTTTCATTACACTTCCTTGTATGCTTGAAGAAAGCCTTTCTTACATTTGGGACTTTATTTAGGATAGAAACTGAAAAATGTCAAATACTAACCAAAATATTTTGTTTCACTCGTATCTCATTGACCTCCAAAAACCCCAATTATTTCCAGAGCCAAAAGTCATTCATTGTCATTGCCCTCAAATCTGGTCAGCTGAATCCCGTTTGATTACGGGACACTATTTTGAGCTTTGACAAGGAGATGGGAAAGAAATTATTTTGCATGTTTTCTTAAACAACAAGAAAGTCTTACGGGCAAAGATGATGGAATAAGATCAATGCTTGTCTGATTCTTTTTATATGTGTTTAACTGATTTCCAGTGAACACAAACTGTTTTATGTATTGAGCTGTAAAATAAAATTACTCTGATTTTTTTTTTTTAACTTTGAGTTAAGCAGTTGAAGTGATAGGTTATATGTTTTTAGCTATGAACTTCCTTCATTGTAGCATATATCTAATTTTGGTTTCCTTTTTCTGTTATTTAAAGTAAAACAATAAGCTCTAGCTAGGATGACTTCGTATTGTCAAAAAGAAAATGGAAAAAGGAGTTTCCTATTTCAGTATTATGCGTGAGCTTAGACTAAATGGTAGGGTAAAGAAAAATTACAGTAAATGCTAAACATGATTGCATAGATTAAATAACTATAGGATGCTGAGCATCTTGGTGAAAGATTTAGTGCATTGCAGCAAAAATACCTACCTAGTCCTGGTCTACACATGTACGTGCAAAAGAAGATGGTAAGGAAAATGCTGTTATTTCTCATTTGCTTGATGTAACAATGCAGAGATACTTCAGAAGTTATTAGACTGAAAGGATGAAAGAAAAAAATGTACTTTATCTTAAGTGTAGTTACAGTGTGGAACTCACTTTTTCAAGATTCTATGCATGCTCTATGTATAAGTGGGTGTGCAAAAATTCCACATTAAGTCATACAGACTAGGTTTATTAATTACTGGTAAAAATCATGTTCCAGATGCAGCTTCTTAGCCTGTATTTCCCCAAATTGCTAGCTGGGGAGCGTTACTGTGGAGTGATCACTCTATATCCAGCTGTTTCCTACTGAATCTCTGCTGCTGAGTGCTGTAGGAAGAGGGACAGTGCACCGCTGTGCTTTCCTCTGGTCCTGGGTTGGAGCAGTTTAGTCTTCGGTGAAACCTGAATGGAAGCGAGCCAGATCTAGTCCCTAGCAGATGCCCACGTCCATCAGAGGCATCAAGCTTGGCCTTCCAGCACCACAGTCAAGCACCTCTCAGGCTTTCTGGCTTGGAACCATCTAACTAGATAAAGTCAGTTCTGTAACACCTGTTTCTACCCAAATTCATTTTCGTTCACTGTGGGACCGGAGCAAATAAAATTTCTTTAACAGGAAATGGTTTTATGATAGGTGATCTGTCTGCTTGAGTAGCACCAGACAGTTTTCTGAATTCAGAGAAGATACAAGGATTACATTCTAGCAGCGCAGTACTGTCTAATACGTTTGGTGCTTTGGAAGGGTGAACATGTAGGTGAATATATTTTTGTCATTAAATTATTTTATACTGCTTTTAGGTGCTATTGTACTGATATTAAGGTAATAATTTCCTAACTTACATTTTGTCTCTATCTCTGATGAATCTTTGCAAAGCCAAATTTGATGTACATGGTGTTGAAACACAAAATAAATTATATTTTCTTAATTCTTTTTAGCAATAGGAATAAAATGTTCTTACAAACTTCAAATGTGTCCTAATAGATCTTTAGAATGTTTTTGCTACTTCCCCACGCACACACACACTAAATTCATGTACAGTTGTTACTGGTGATACATTGTATAGGCTCTAGGATTGATTATAGTGCAGAAGTCTATTTTTTGTGTGTAGTAGGAAAAAAAATGATCTGCTTTTGATTTAAATGAAACACAAAGACCTCAGAGGGACAAAAGCAGCCTGTTGATGCCAAAGTCATACTGCCTTCGAGACATTACAATCATCTTAATAAGTTGAAAGAATGGACTCTGTTCTAAAAGTAATTTCTACAGAAGATAGAGAAGGCACTTCATCAGTGCAGTCTTGCTACTGTTTTTCTTTGACTCTGTTTAGGAAGACCATTAACTTCCACTGTAAATCCACTGGTATCTTTCATAAAGAAAGATATCGATATTGCATAACTATAATTACCTTCCATGATTGATAATATCATTAGACCATATAAACTTACTATAACCTATGATGCCATTACAGTGGTTTAACACAGAGTCTTTTACATCAAGCAAATCAACCGTAAACTATAGAATAAATTCTTCATTCTGAATGCAAAATAATGTAACAACTGATGGTTAATTTTTATCCTTTAAAGTAACTTAGGAAAGATGTGAAGATGTATAGATGCTAGCCCATGTTGTTTAACAGATTAATGCAATTAACTGCTATTTTACTGTGGTGTTGATTTCCAGATATATTTTTACTTACAATCATAGAATCACCAAATGGTTAGAGTTGGAAGGTACCTCAAAGACCATCTAGTTCCAACCCCCCTGCCATAGGCAGGGACACCCTCCACCAGACCAGGTTGCCCAGAGCCCCATCCAGCCTGGCCTTGAACACTGCCCAGGGAGGGGGCCTCCACAGCTTCTCTGGGCAGCCCATTCCCGTGCCTCAGCACCACTTCTGAAAATAAGTGCTCTAGTCGTGCCTTCCAAGTGCATGCCAAGTCCATGTGAAAATCTATCCCAGATTACTGTGTTATTTAACCAGCTACCTATACAAATGCAATATGCTATGTACTTATTCCTTGTACTTTGATGTCGCTTGCTTTGTTTCAGCTTTCCCTTGACAAATATGTTCAGAAATAGGCCTCTTTCACAGGGGTTTGGGATGTAACTACTGTAAAACAGAAATCCATAAAGTTGCCTTTTACTGTAATTGTTTCATGTTCCCAGTCCTCCCAGGAGTATTTTGCTTGTGCATTTCTCTTAGTCATAAATTTGATTATTGTACTGCAGTGATTTACTCTAAGAAAATTAATATAATCTCTTCAAAATTCTCTGCTGTGAGCCATAACTCTCTGAAGAGCTGTTTAACTTTCCAAGCGTTATAAATGCATTTCCCTAGCTGCTCCATGTGGAAGTCATCTCATAGCAGTGTCATTTTCCCAGCGGATCAGTGGCATGCAGTAATAATAAGTGCAAATAGTAAATATTTTTAAGATTTGCACTACAACAGTCGCAGAATACCACCCTATTTATGAGAAACTGTCAAATAGTTACTTTGCATTTTAAATTTAAAATCCTATCTCGAGTGTGAGTTGTGATAGGTCAGAGAGGTTCAAAGCTATATAACTTCATGAATATAAACTCAGTAACTTTGTGAATAGTTTTTTGGACCATAAAATCCAGTTATGAAGATGTAGGAAAAGTACATATAAGAGAGATCCAGTGCATCAAAGAATATTCTGAGTCTTAAAATTTTAATTAATAATATTGCTGTGTTGCATATCTTTAACTACAGTTAGCAGATACTCATCAGATACTTAATGCAGTACCATTAAAATGCTTCGAATAGTAGGTGCTTCAAATATTCATTTATAAGTACTTCAAATACTGTGTTTCTGAGCACTGTGCTGCATGCCTTAATGATTTGATTGCAGTATTTACAATTTATACATAGTCAGGGGTTTTTTTCACTCGGGAGTATTCTTTACCTAACTCTCTGTGAAAACTCTGAATCATCATTTCCAGAGTGGAAAAAGTTGGGTAGAAGAGTTAAATGCACACATGGACACACATATATATGCTTTCTGTGTATAAGGGCCCCAAGTCTTTCTGCGTACCTATGCAGAAAGAAAATGTATCACTCATTTTTCTTGGATGGATTTTAAGCATCTGTAAATGAATTTAGTTTCTGTTACTAAGAAAAGAGAGTTAACACGTAGGTGTGAGGAAAGAGATGTCAAAGGGTGAATACTGCTTGTGAGAGGAGGCACTGAATTCTCATCACCTTGCTGTCGTCCCGTATGACTATACACATTTTGAAGATGGTTAAGGTAACAAATCTATGTAGGATTGTATGTTGATGAGTGTTGCCTCCAAATGTGAATTGATGAAAGAATACCCAGCTTAGCTTGAAAAGCAATGCATTTGTTCTCTCCACATCTGAAATGGAGACTTCTCAAGAGTTTCAGAAGAGTGTATGCTCTCTTGGTAGAGGAATTAAGACAGAGAAAAATCTTACTTGTTTTTTATAGAGTAGAAGAGGTATCAGTTATCAGATGGTTGAAGGTTTAATTGCTGTATAAAGTCTGGGTTACTAGACCTTTCTTTAAGATTGCCTGTGACAGCAAGGCCTGTGGCCCAGAAGGTTTCTTCCAAATCAGCAATGTTCAGGCTAGGTCGTCTTATAAATTTGTATTGATCTGAGATAACTTGTGAGAAAAAATGAGATTTTCCTGTGTTCAAGGAAAGGGAATTCTGTTATTTAACCCTTCACAAGGTAGGTCTCCTCTGTTATTTGTAAATAATTCTGCCAGGGCAGGCATGGAGGCTAGGGGAGGAGTAGGAAAAAACAAGACAGTCCCATGTTCTCATTTGTGTTTCATGGAAAGTGCAAATACCTTGAGGAGAAAACTCTGGGCTTTGTAAGGCAGTGGAAATTAGTGTAATGTAACAGCTGTAAAGCTGTATCATATTGTCCAGATTACTTGACAATACTTTAGGTACTTAAGGAAAAAATAAGGAAGCAAGTTGTTACACTGATTTCTAGTTTTCTTGAAATGTTTAGGGCTCTGCTGGTTGATCACCCTGTCATACGCAGGTGTATATTAATGACTGCAAGCCTTGTATTTCTATGGTTTCTTGTTAGGTATCTGTGATATTTAAAACTACATATAAATATGTTAATGTTGAAAAATAATTCCTCACTGTTTATAATGGTTTGGTTTATACAGAATTTTCAAGTACTTGCTGATGGGATTACTTTAAAGCAATTTAAAACTCAAAATGCATGCTTAGGACTGCAAGAATTGCTTGGATTAGCTTTCCTCTGTTACCACAATGTTATTTTAGTATGTACATTTGTGACGGGGGAGGTGTAAATGCATACACAACACATGTTGCTTTGGGATACACTGCCTGCATAAACATGTATTCTTTAATTTTCTGAATGCTGTAAGTGTACATCTATCATGGATTTTTTTTTCTATTTCTAAAACAACACCATGAGGTTCCTTTTCCATCTGTTACCATATTTCTATATTCAGATAAGGTTATTTATTCTACCCACATTTCCTCTGTCAAGTGTAATATCTTTTCTGAGAGAAACTTTTGCCTTTCCTAGTGAGCACTGTGAGGCTGAGGTTCTCTCAAATGAAAAGCAGGCTCATGGCTGTAGTAGGTGAGACAGTCTGGACTGAAGGTGGTTCTTTTTCTTAGTAGCTTGTTGTACAGTAAAATGAAAATGGCAGACTTCATTAAAAAAAGTAGAATTCAATGAAGGTAAATAGAATTTAATAATCTATAAAACCAACCTTACCTTAGACTTTGCAAAGGATATTATAAAAACTTAATTATCCTTCTAAATTAAGGTAATATTATGCTGCTGTCAAGGGTCATAAATCCCTCTTCCCATTAGCAGTCACTATGATGTTTCTATTTTCATAGAAATTTGCCATCATTTGTAATTTTACTTTGGCACAGTTCTTGAGACTGTTTCATCACTAAACGCACCTTGTTTTCATGGTCTTCTGAACCTGCAGAAATTTGAGTGTTCCCATTGTCCCATCCCTACACAGAATATTTGCTACTGCAATAACCTAACAAGCGTACCAGCCCACACCAGTGGTTGATCTACTCGTAGAAATATTAGCAAAAATCAAGAATAAAATGCTCTTTATAAATATGTATCTTTATAAATACCTGCTTTTTTAATAGCAGCATGGTTCTATAAACTTCACTGAAATGGTGCCAGTTTACAACCGCGGAGTTGTTATCCTCTACATACTAGTGATAAGGAAAAGCCTTATACAATGGTGGAGCTCTGCTGGGCTTTGCAATTTCCCATGTGTTGTTTAACAATTAACAGGTGAATGACGTGTGCTGCAATAATTCTAAAATAAGTAGCAATACATCTATGACCAAGAGTAAAGGTTGTGTAACTGATTTTTTTGTTTTGGAGCAGACCATTCTAATATTAACTCCAAGTTATGTCAGTGTGGTTCTCCAGTCTTAGAACGCTATACTGATTTATTCCTGTACATTTGCCCTTGAGAATATCATCATTACAAGTGTAAGAATGTGCATAAATAAGCACCACGAGACCATTGCCACGTGAGGTTGTTTCAAGATTGTTTCAAATATTGCTTTACTATCGGCATTTACAGTGACATTATATGTTCTCTGAGCAACTGCTCTAATTTTTCTGTTAGTTTTCAGTCATAAGTGATTATTCTGAGTATATTGTCTTTACAGCTTTTCTTATAGCTGGCCAAAATTTTACATCCAAAATTTCTTTTTCTCTTACTGGCTCAATGATAGTGGTGAGAAATCTGTTGGCTCTTTCAGTCAGTAAGCAGCAGTTGGTCCTTTGGTCTTCCCCTGGGAAGACAACCTCCTGTCTCATCCTGGCTTCTAATATTACGCTGGTCAGACTGTCTTTCATCATTCCATGACAAAATCTTGTTTTGACCCAAGTGGGTTGTGCTTTACTCTTTTTATTTCCTAGCATACTCATCTTGTTAATGTGTAGTATTACATACCCACTTTAGCTTTTACTTCCACCTTTCTTGAGGAGTCACATCTCTCTATCGATCATGATTGCTAGTCCTTGCTGCTTCTGGTGTGCGTAGCAACTGATTTCATGCCATGTGGTTCTTCTTTCACCACCTAGATGTGCCTGCTGTATGGCACTAGGGTACAAATTGTCAGTTGCTTTGCACTGACCTTGATGGCAAACAGCAACTCTAGGTTAAGTGAGCTTAATTACTTTGTTGGCCTTGAACTGCTGCCTTTCAGGTCTCTCTACAACATGCCAGTTGAGGGAAACAGAAGGAATTGGGTGATAAAAAAGAATGGTGATACTGTAGAGGCTGTAGCAGGGAGCCCTGGAGATAGGTCAAAATGAGACAGAAAGGAGAAAGCGCTGTTAGATGAATGACTGATTGATTTGTCAATCCCTTGAAGATCTAAATTAATTTATCATTAATAACTTCCATGATCAGCGTTTAAACAGTGCTCACAAGTGAGATGTCCTGAAAACGAACGTATTTCAGATTATGATTTTCTTGGAAAAAGAAGTATTAAAATATTCTTATTCACAGTTTGAGGGAATTCAAGAAAATACAGAGATTGACCGTTCAGATGTTGAACAAAATAATTTCAGTGCTTCTTCAAGGCCCTGTTTCGGTGAATAGCATAAAGGCCTGTGTTGGAGTCATACTGAAGTAAGATTTAAATGTTGTTGTTTTACTGTTTCAGACTGTAAACACAAGCGGCAAGTGAACTTCCGCTGCGCATACCTGCATCTTCTCAGGATATCTTAATGCAGAGTTATTTCTGCTCAGCTTTTCACTCTCAGCCTCCTGCTTATGTGTATTCTGGAAACATTAAAACAATTGATAATTTTGCTGCCAGTGTGCACTGCTTTTGTGGATACATTGCTCAGCTATGTCATGTATTTATTCAATAATACAGTAATTATTTCATTTGCAATTTTTTATGCTGTTGTGTTAGTCACATAAATTGTACTTCAATGCATACGTGTTCCTGAATAATTAGGTACTGTTGGAGCTGGGTGAAAATGTGGGTGAGCAGTCAGTGTTGTTCCTTTAAACACAGGCAGCTTGAAAAGCAGATGGAATTGTGTTCTCATGATGTTTAAGGACTTTTAGAGCACTGCATATCACCAGCATCTGGAGACCAATTACTGAAGAGGCTCCATAGGGGTCCTGCCTCAGGGTTTTTACTTGAATGAATAATATATAAACTCTATAGTTTTCCCACAGAGAGCAACTGGAGCAGTATCAGAAGGAAATAAGGCTTTTAGCAGTTGAACTGAAAATGGAATAACAGCACAGGATTTAAAATGAAGCAGTTTTGCTTTTACATACAAAGTCAAACATGGTATATTAGTTACATGAATTGTGATTTTTTTTTTTTTGCCTTTATCATTTCAGAATCTTGCTTTTCCTAATGTTGGCACACATCTATTTGAAAGCTTTAGCAAAATGCTATAAGGCTTATTCAATTACTCCAAGAATGAAAGTACTAAATTTCCTTTTAAAGAAGTGGTGGAAATGATCTTTAATATCTGCATCATTCATTTCATAACACAGGTTCAGCATTATAGTACTCAAACTGTAATCAAATTTTATCTTGCCTATCATTGTGCCTGGCTCTGGGTTTACTCACTGATCTTTTTACATCTAGAAACAGATTGCAAAATGGCATATACAGTAGTATTCAAAACCCTCATTCAACTCATGATATCCCTTCAAATTCCTAATCATTGTCTTCTGTTTCAGTTTACTTGAAAGCAAAACACATTTGAAAAGGAAATAAAAATATCCGAATGGAGATACTTGGATCTAGGAAGAAATGGATGGGTTTTTGCTTAATTATAACAGAAATCCTTCTCTACTGTTTCATTGCAATACAGATGCAACTGGAAGATCACTGAGTGGGCACGTTAGAGCTATGCAGCAAACAAACGAGAGTGTAGCTTTCATTTAAAAAAAAAAAAAAACAAACCAAAAAAAACAAACCACCTCAGCTTCCCCCAAAAAACCTCCCAAAACAAAAACCAAACAAACAAACCACGAGACCACAACAAAAAGCAGCATTGTCATTGATGCTGTGCTGCTTTTACTTTACAACTTCCTGCCAGATACTTGAGGTAAATCTGGAAGCTCAGTCCCTTGAATTTTGTAATTCAGGTAATAATCTTCATGAGGCAAGTATTCCTACCAACTTCAGCGTAGCTATTGGGCTGAATATGCAGCTGAAGCATTTGCAGGTTTGATCATGACACCAAAATCTCCCAAATGAAATCAAAATGGGAAACGGACTCTTTGTCGGGGAGTGTATGACAGGACAAGGGGGAATGGGTTGAAACTAAAAGAAGGGAAATTACATTAGCTAATAGGAAGAAATTCTTTATTGTGAGAGTGGTGAGGCACTGGAACAGGTTGTCCAGAGAAGCTGTGGAGGCCCCATCCCTGGCAGTGTTCAAGGCCAGGCTGGATGGGGCTTTGGGCAACCTGGTCTAGTCGTGGGTGTCCCTGCCCATGGTGAGGGGGTTGGAACTAGATGATCTTTGAGGTACCTTCCAACCCAAACTGGTCTATGATTCTATGAAATTGAAAGGAATAAGGTAGCAGTGGAGTGATGTTCCTGAAAGAAAAGTATCAGAATGTATGTAGAAGCTATATGGTGTAATAACGTTGGTTGATTTGATATTCAGAGCTTCAGAAAAACAAAGGCAGCTTACCTTCCAAGAGAATACAAAGTGTTGAATTATTAAGTAAATAATTACTGGTGTGCAGTGGAGCACTAGAGCCACAAGAAAAAAGAGAGTCTATTAGTGTCAGAGTACGTATCAAACTGTATTGAAAGTATGTAAATTATCTTGCTTTTTGCATGAGAAACTACCAGTGTAGTAAAGGGTAAGAAATGTAGCTACCCAGATTTAGTATCAGGCTAAACTGAACCTGACTCATACAGCAGAGCTCAAGTTGCACTTTAGTGAGATTAAAACAGTCCCTTGGCTTTGACTGTTCCAAAACCTGTATCCTTATCACAGAATCACAAGGGTTGGAAGGGACCTCGAAAGATCATCTAGTCCAACCCCCCCTGCCAAGGCAGGACCACCTAGAGCACATCACTCAGGAACGTGTCCAGTCGGGTTTTGAATGTCTCCAGAGAAGGAGACTCCACAACCTCTCTGGGCAGCCTGTTCCAGTGCTCTGTCACCCTCACGGTGAAAAAGTTTTTCCTTACGTTAACCTGGAACCTCCTATGCTCCAATTTGCACCCGTTGCCCCTTGTCCTATCGCTTAGTGAGGCCGAGAAGAGCCTGTCTCCATCTTCCTGACACTCACCCTTAACATATTTATAAACATTGATGAGGTCACCCCTCAACCTCCTCTTCTCCAAGCTAAAGAGACCCAGCTCCCTCAGCCTTTCCTCATAAGGGAGATGTTCCACTCCCTTGATCATCTTCGTGGCTCTGCGCTGGACTCTCTTATGTGGATGGCCTTGAGTTTTTCGTGTGCATTGTCACTGTCTAGGGCTGGTAGTCTGTTTCTGAGGATGTTTGAAAAAGTCATCCTCCATCTCTCATCCATTCCCTGTTTTTTCTATCCAGCTTCCATTTTCATTCATTGTATCTTCTGTGAGTTAGTGGTACCTAATTGTCCTTTGTCTGGTCATAGTGGGTCCATTGTGCCACTGCTTCTTTGTGAGAACAGTATCAAGAAGGTGATTGAAGCTTAAAAGTAGCTCATGCTAAACTTGATTCCTCCAAGTTTACTGTGGGAATTTAAAAGGCAAGGAAAAGGTTGGGTTGGTTACAGCAATAGAAATGAAAAAAAAAAAAATTGAAGTGCACAGAGATAATAAAAGTAACAAGGGAAATAAATTATGGGAAGTGTTGGGACAGGGTACGGACACCTGGTGAAAAAGAGATAAGTCTTCCAGGTGTCACCGCAAAAAAAATTATTTTTTTTCTTTTTAAGATGATTCAGGAAGAATGAAAGGACCAATTATGATACCCCTTGCTATGAGGAAATAAAAAAAAAATGTGAGGAGGGAATTTGGGGTGTGCACATGTTGTTGTTAGGTTGGAGGTTTTTTTAACTGAAGGCTTCAAAATCAAACAATCAAAACTTGATTTATGTGGAAACAAAATCTCTTAGTAACTTCTAATACCCTCCCAGAACATGCAGATGAGCTGAATCTGAATCCCTGAGAGCGCAGAAGTATGTGGTGCAGGTACATGCTGTTTCTGTAACACAACTGTTGAGCCTGCAATCTTAAGTGATGCTGCGGCAACGCAATGAAGCAGCTTAGAGACATTTCTTCTTGTATAGAAACAAGGCAGATGGTGCTCGCAAGTCAGTCACTCTCAATTTCTGTGCAGAGCAGTGGCTTAAGTCAGGCCAGGAGGAGGGGAGCGACTGGTTTCTGGCCGCCTTCACACAGGGACTTACCGTTCCCTCTCGGTGAGGATTGTACCTAAGACATTTTCTTTTCTTTATCTGTTGGTCGGCCTCAGGGGTTACAGCCAAACACGCCACCTTTCTTCTGCGTATTTTCATGGCAAGATGAAAGGTCTGTGGGCTCAGCATAGTAAGTCCATAAAATGAGAAGTCTGTAAAAATAGTCAGTAATAAGGCATGCTTGATCCCTGCAGGCACAAAGGCACAGCTCATCCTCTCACAGTCAAGGCTCTCCTAAGCTGCTGGAATGAATCCTTCCGCTCTTTGCTATAATACAGCTACATCTCTTGCGATAAGGACTGTTGTGGGAATGGAAATGCATGCACCAAAATAAAAATACAAAGGAAAAAGGATATAGAACATTCTTTTTGAATGCCTTTGTTTCTATTTATGATGGCACTTTTACTATGCCAGTACAATTTCTGGGGATGGGAGACAAAATAATGTCTGGTTTAGCCTGTCATCTTAGTAGCTGTTTCTGCTCCATGCCCTTCTGTCTGTGAGAACTAGCTAGCTTTACACAGAAGATGTAAGCTTTGCCTATGCCTAAGTTTAAATTGGCTTTTATCCATCTAGCAACTTCACACACTTGTGTTATATCAGATATACTTGAGTCTAATTATCAATTAAAAATAATTCTTATCCTAATTTGTCTGATGATTCTTTTGTTTTCTTTCAGTTTCTGCATAGTTGAAATATGTTTTGCAGAAAATCATAGTTTACAAACTGTCTTTTGTGTAAAGTTGTATTTGACTCAACTAATAAAACTTAGTTAATTTACAAAAGCAAAACCTTTCCTACTAGTGGCAGGAAAAGGACAAATGTAATTTGATTTCAGTTCTGGACTTTATAGCATTGAAAATGAGAAAAGGTACTTCTTGATTTACAAATTGAACAACTTCTGTATTGGACCTATTTGGGGAAACCATATATTAATAGTGGAAGAATGCATCTTTACAAAATTTAAGGGGTTTTTTTTAGGAAAAAAAAAAACACTTCAGTGTGTTCTAGTAAGTGGAGAGATGCTTGTTTCACAATCTGGGTCTCAGCCTCTGGAGAGCCTGCTTTCTCAGTAGTCTGTAGTGATAAGCAGAGCTGTCAAGACTCAGATTTTCATCTCCTTACAACTTTAGCACTGGATGCTTTCTTTGAAAGTTTTATGAAATATTAAAAACTTGTTTCCTCTGGTATTTCTCATCTAATTCAACATATCTGTACACATTTCAAACAGATCACTTTTTCAAATCTCTCTCTAAATTGGTTGGGTCTTTTAGAAGTAGTTTTGAGCAATCTCTAATGATAAAAATTGAAAACCCAAAGGCAATCTCTAACTACTAATCACAATAGATGGCTCCGTTTCCCCGTTCCCCTTAAGAACTGTTTATGTTACTTCTGGGTTTTGTTATGCATGCTAGAAGATTTTTTTCGAGTAAAAATAATTGTGTTTGTATGCACGTATGTATATATATAAAAATCACAATTTTATGTATATATTTCTGTCTTTTTGTAGTGGGTGTAAAGTAAAATTAAGAATTATCATCTTTGCTTTTCATAGCATCATCTGCTATGCTATAGTTTAAATGAAGGCTTGCTTGAAAAATATATGCAGCAACTTGCTAATGAAAAATTAATTCTATTCCAAAATATGCTGCAGTTTTACATTTTTAAGGTTTGTTTAACCTTTTAAAGCTGGTTTAGCATCTTAAAAATAGAAACAAGTGTTTCAGCTGCTGTATGTACAGTTTCAGTGCTGTATGCTGTTGTACTCCATACTCTTGTAATGTTACAAATTGTAGTATTATTTAAATATCTATTAAATAACCTCATTCCTTTTTTTTCCTCTTTCTGTTGCCAATTGTTTTGCCAAGAGATGTTTAGTCCAGAACTGTCATCTTTCCAGCAAACTTGATCCTTTGTCTGATTCATCCCTTGCTACATGAACGTGGCATTGTGACTGCTCAGCCATTTCCCAGGAGGTGAATTGTGAGGCCCAAGCGATTGCGTAGCTCTTCCCACGTTTTTAGTGTTGTGTTACAGCAGACTGGTCACAAAGAAAAAAAATTCTTTTTGACCAGAGATATCCTGCAGGCTACTTGGACAAAGAAATTATGTTTTTTTACAGTTTACCACAGTGTGGCAGTAGCTCTTTTTTGACTCCCGTGAGCTGATCTGGCTTCTGTTGCAAAGCTTAGACATCTACAACTCAGCATCCATCTGATACCTTTCAACATATTTCAGCTTTTGTCCTACTGATAGTGGCCAGGTTCCAGAAGCATTAATTACAGTAAAGTAGAGATATAGTATGATCTTTTAGTGTCCAGAGGATTTTCTTCCTTTCCCTTTTCATGAATATTCAACACAGAATTTCCTTAGTTGATAAAATGGGCAATTGAGGCTGGGTTATCTGTGGCAGGATTTTCCTGGGACACCCCTGCATGTCTACTGAAAGTCACTGGTTTCAGCTTTGAGCTGCTCCCTTTTATACTCTTCCTTCAGGCTTCTTTTGTTGTTCTATTGTATCCTCCATTTCATCTTTCTTGGTGATGGTAGCAATGGTCACGCTACATCTCACTGTCCCTGTTGATTCAAAAGGGGATCGCAGACTTGCAGCTTTCATTTTTGATTTACTCATTCTTCTAGCCTTACACAGGTATGAACTCTGGATGCAGAATTACTGTGTTAAGCGATACCTTTGTGACTAAGCTCTGCTGAGCCCAGTGTCACAGTCTGGCCTAAGTCTATAGACTAGAAAGAATCATAGAATCATTAAGGTTGGAAGAGACCTCAAGGATCATCCAATCCAACCATCCCCCCACCACCTATTACCCACTAAACCATGTCCCTAAGTACCACATCCAACCTTTCCTTAAACACCCGCAGGGACAGTGACTCCACCACTAAGAAAACTTAGCATACAAGGGAGCTCTGTGTGTATGCACGGTGACATCAGCTATAATCAATAGGTTAAATCACTGAAGTATTAAGAAGGTTGCGCCATCTTCCTTTCAGTAACCTGATTAAGTAGAAATGTGCTCATTCATAAAACTTGTAAAAGTGCAGTGCCTCTAGGCTTGTGAGAAGCAATAGCACCTGATAATATGTTCTTTTAAAAAGGTTGGTCTGGAGATAAGATGAAAAGCAGCCTGCTGCTTGCTTCCTGCAGGTATCTGAACGCGTGTGGCGGCGCTCTCATTTTTGTTGCGTGGAGCATATGCAAGAGATAACTTTTGATGTTGGATGTTAATAGGAGCTTTCTTTTACAGTCAGAGCAACCAGCGAAAGGCCAACCAGTCTGTAACATACTTCTTAATAAATAGTTGAGTTTGTTATGAACTAGATCTTTAGAACAAATGCTGAGCATTAAACAAAAATAATGTATTTAATTTTGAGTGATGTTTCAGATTCCTGTGTGAATCTTGCCTACCTACAAGGTCATCCCTATGGAAATTCCTGGTCTGTTGGTGGAAAGTGAAAGTGTCTGAGGTAGACCTGTACACTGACCTTAAAATATGAAATTAAGGGGGTTTAATTCTAGCTCTGGTAACTACTTTAGGTGCAATGCACAACAATATATTGCTGATACATGGAAGTAACTAGACTGTTTTGTTAGTCATGCAGAGAATAATACTGTTTTGTCTTCAGATTAGATGTGGAGTATGACACCTGCAAGATGAAAATGTCTTTTCATAAAATCATAGAATCATTCAGGTTGGAAGAGACCTCAAGGATCACCGAGTCCAACCGTCCCCCCACCACCTATTACCCACTAAACCATGTCCTTCAGTACCGCGTCTAACCTTTCCTTAAACACCCGCAGGGACGGTGAGTCCACCACCTCCCTGGGCAACCTGTTCCAATGCCCGACCACCCTTTCAGAGAAGAAACCTCCATCAGGTTCATCTCCAACCTGAACCTCCCCTGGCGCAACTTGCAGCCGTTCCCCCTTGTCCTGTCACTAGTTATCTGCGAGAAGAGGCCGACCCCCAGCTCGCCACAACTTCCTTTCAGGTAGTTGTAGAGGGCAATAAGGTCTCCCCTGAGCCTCCTTTTCTCCAGACTAAACAAGCCCAGTTCCCTCAGCGGCTTCTCATAAGACCTGTGCTCCAGACCCTTCACCAGTTTCGTTACCCTTCTCTGGATGATTTGAAGGACATTGGGCATGAAGAATGAGTAGATGCCTCTATTACTCATTAAGAGAGAATAATTTATCTAGAGGAGGCAGGATTTTGTACAGAAAATGCCTTAAATGTCTGAATCCTGGAAGTTTATAGAAGTTGATGTGCAAAATTCATTACCAGAAAAACTGCACGTTTATGATACTTTCTCAAGCTACATGGTAGCTTCAGCCACTGCAGGATGAAAGGACGAGACAATTGCTGATGTCAGGGTGGTGCGAATGATGTCACACCTCGAGCCTGTATCAGCAGTGATCAAAGGAAATAATTTCAACTACGTTGGTTGTATACAATTTTCTGACAATTCCAGAAATCCAAGGTTTCTTAAAGGGAAAGTAATGGTAAATTAGCTCAGTAAATTTCTACAAAGCTTTGGAAAGTTTCATAACTCTTTCTCAAAGGGAGGGAGGGGAGGATGAGGGAATGAGAATTGTTATCTGAGAAACTGGCGCTGTACAATAATCAGAAATCTGATTAATCCTCTTTGTCATCCCTCATGTTGGTGAATTCTTCAAAGAGAGATGGTGTGGTTATTTCTTTGCTATTAAAAATGAACTGGCTGCAGAAAATAAATAGCAATTTAAAAATGCCCTCTGATGTTTTGCTGACTAAAAGATGGAGCTTTGCTGACTAAAATTAATTCTGTGCACAGTGCCTGGAGTTTTAGGGACTATGAAAAATTCTGATGTAGTCCTTCATCTCACATAGTATTTACCATAAGGACCTTGTTTCCTCAATTCCTTGAGTTATAGCATTATAGTTTAGGGATTTTCAGATTAATTTTTTTTTCCCCTTCTCAGTGTAGTTTAACTTGCTGATATAAACTTAGAGACATAGCTAAAAGCAGGTAAAGTTGACTGGAAGGTTAATTCTGAAATAGTGGCCAAAAATGTTAAATAAGAAAGGAGTTGTGTAAAGAAACCAGAAACATCATTGTGCCTTTAATGTATCCTGGATCCATCCATAAGTTGAACCCTGTGTGCAATGCTCTCGTCTCAAAAATGGCAGGGCAGAATGGGGATAGATTCGTAGAAGAGTAGCATGAATACTCAAAGATATGAAATTGCTTTGCTGCAGGTGTTATGGATGGTAAGTGATTAAATAGATTTGCGAGTCTGGAAAAATTTAAGGCAAATTCATTGAGGATTCATAAATATATAGGCCAGCCCTTCACCTCTGAATTCTCTGAGGTTCACGCTTGTAGAAACAGAGAGAGGTGTGGGAAGATATAACAGTAAACTCGTCTGTTCTCATGTGCTTTCAAAATTACCTGCTATTGATCACTCAGAAGATGCTGGACTAACTGAACTCACACAGGACTTCTTCTCCAAACTGTTTCAAGATAAAAATGAAGCTGAGAAATGGCACATGTTAAAACTCCTTTTACAATAAAATAATATTTAATAATATGCAATAAAATGCAGGTTTAGAAACAACTTTCACAGAGGTGTGTTAAGCTGCCTTAGAGCAATTATATACCCTCTCTGAAGAGTATGAAATTTTCCCTGGTTTACAACTGCAGAGTTACTCTATTCTTTTATTTTTCGAAGGAAAATGATTTCTAAAAGTATGGCCTGAACAGACAACGTGTAGATCAGTGATTAAATATTTAATGGGAGAGGAGTATTTATGGAAAAAGAGATGCTGTTGTTTTAAGAAAATTAAGGGGATTGAGGGATTGAGTTTAATGGAGACCCATTCTTTGGTTTTCCTACTGTTACTTGAGGTATCATAATGAAGATTTACTGTTGAATGACCATCATAGTACTTCTTTGTGAGAACTCTCAGTGATGCAGAGCTACATTCTGCCAGTCATAATAGAAATCTGAAGACTTGTCTAAGTTATTTCAGGTTTACTCTAAGTTAATCAAGGTCCAGTTTTAAGCCTCTCTTTTCTGGTGGAAAGAGATTAAATATCCAAGTAATGAAAAATTAACCTGTTCTTTAAAAGGTAAAAAAACCTTCATATGTAGTGTGTTTTCTCAGTCTTTCGTTGCCTTTTCCCTTTCTTTGTCACAACAGGAATCATAGACAAGTTAGTCTTCAAAAATCTGGTCTGTTTCCAGCTCCATGAAATGTGGGACATTATTTAACTTCTGTGAAATAGAAGTATTGTCTTTTCTTGCTCATGTTTCCTTTTGGTCTGAGATCTAGTGTAAAGAAATAACACATCAAGAAAACAGTACAGCTGGAGGTGTAGGTTTAACAAATTCAAAGCATACAAACCAAAATGATCTGCCAGGGAGTGGAGTTAGGCTGGACGTAAAGGAAGCTGAGTTCATTGTGTATTGAAAGCCCATAAAGCAGTAGTAGAAAAAAATAGAAATAAACATTAGATAAAACTTCATAATCACTTTCTAATTATTGAAATAGAGATTATTGCATCAGGATTTTTTCTGTTTTTTTTTTTTTTTCCTCCTTATTTGATCTTAACATGTACATCGGGTACTAGTTGTGAGAAACTGTCACGAGTTTGACATTTTAAATAAAAAAAAAAACCCACGTAATTTCCACAATGCTAAGGTTAAATGTTGACACTAGTTGTCATTTATTTATTGCTATTTATTAGTTCATACTGTAGTTGTATACAGAACATGTTAATCATTATAAAAACAGAAAGACTGTTCTTGCCTCAGGATTTTCCTGTTTCTCTTTCAGATCATATTTTTGACTGGCATTTATAGATTCTATGGCAAAACTGTTAATTTAATTTTGACATTTGTTTTTCCCCTTTGGAAAATAAGGTTTTCTGAGAGTCAGTCATTTCTTCTGTGAAGAATCATCACTTTCATTGAAACACTTCAACAATGTAATAATAACAAAAAAAAAAAAGGAGGATGAGAATCGGTTTCAAAACCATTTTCACTTTTACCTTGCATCATAGTTTACTCTTGGAAATGAAAACAATTCTGACCCATTCTCAGAATTTAGGATTGCGTATGTTTTAACTTTTTTAGCTTTGCTAAACAGTTTTGAAGCTGTTCAAAGAAGTCAGTCTGCAATTATCCCTATATCTCCTTTCTTCTTTTTTTTTTGTTGTTGTTTTGCTTAGCTTTGCCAAACAGGCAAATATAAATAAGAAAGAGTAATAAATTATGAAGCATCTGAACACAGACTTGTGCACAGCGTAATGCCTTGAAAGCTTTGTAACAAAGACATATCAAAGAGTAGCCCTGTCGTTCTATTTTAAGACGTGGGAAATCTGTTTTTTGAACAATATATTAATGGAAACAGGATTTCCAACTATTTTTTAAAGTCTAATGAAACTTTAAAGCCTAGTTAAAGTTTAATGGATGTAGAAAACTTTAATAATATAGCAGTGTTGTGCTGTGTATGTGTGCTGTGACAGTGCATGCCATTGTGACTTAGTTGGCAGAATGTGGGCTTTTTATACTTTGCACCTACAGCTTTCATAAAACTCCATTTGATTTTTGCAGTTCTGCATATCTTTAGAAAGCACGAGCAATTTGAAGGAGAGCATTGTAATCTAGGGCCCAGGCTGAAAAAAAACTGTTCTCCCTTCAGCTGCAGTTATAGCAGATATAAAAATATTGAACTATTAACACCCCCAACAAAAAAACCCAATATTTTGTGAAGTAAAGTTTGTCCTAAAAGCACTCCTAAAAGGCAGTAAAAGCATCAAGATCCGGAAGGTAACTGTGGGCTCAGATAAAGCTATCAAACCTCAACAGCTCTGCAGCTCCCACGGTACCAAATCTCTCTACGGCAGCACAGCAAGTGTGTGGACCTATACATCGCCAGGGCACTGAACACTCTAGAAAGCCTCTTTCTCTTACTGCTTTCCAAAATGCAGATTTTACAGCTTCCTCATCACTTGCTTGTACAAACAGGATGAAGCCTGGATTTTATCCAGAAAATTGAGTATTTAAGTGTCTCAGGTAGTCAGGTACAAACTAACTTATCTTTTCCAATTTAAACTGCTTATTAAGGTTTGAATAGCCTTTGTAATCTAGAAATGTTATGTTTGAACATCTTTGAGAAGTTGGTCATTCTTTTAACTGTGAGTTAACCTGGTAGAAGTAGTTACTAGAGCAGGTTCCAGGGTCCACTTTACAAGATATGTGTGTATACATCTGTATAGATAATATTTTGTGTATTTCCAGACCATTTCCTGTTCTGGAACTTTTTATTTCCTGTCTTTGGAAACTGAGTCAAATAAAACTGGAAAACTGCAGCAATCAAGCAATTATATTCTGGATAGATTATTATTCGGGGGGGGATGTCTGTAGATCAAATAGATGTAATTTTTAAAAAATGCTAAAATTCCTTGTAACTGTTGCTTCCTTATAAAACCATAGTAAGTAGATCCACAAAATTCTAGCAAAAAAATAGAATAGGTGTTTTACTATATTTACACATTCTGTGGGTATTAGATACAATTCAAGAAGTGTCACATTTAACAAAATGCATTGATGACTAAAATACATAGCTATATGAAATGTGTCCGTGTTTTCAAATGTACTCAGTATGGGGATAAAAGATGTTTCAGAAATTTTTGATCATCTTTTTATCTTCAGTGATATTTGTCTTCCCATTAATTACTCTTTTTCCATTTGTGTAGCCCCATTGCAAACTCTCTTTTTAAGCCTTTGAAGGACTGAAGAACTCTAAATTTAGAAATTGGGGAAAAAAAAGATCTTTTAGCACAAACAGACCTTTGGCAGGTTTAACACATCCGTAACAGCTGTTATAATTTGCCATAATTTTTTATGCAGCATCATAAAGAAAAGGCCGTAACTCCCATCTCTAAATGCAACTGGCATATTTCTTCCTGCTTCTCCTGCTGTGGACTGCCAATTATCAAGAGTGAGTAATGAAAGAGTAAAGCCTTTGGAGCAGCCAATTCTCAGAACCATTAGTTTTCTTTTATACTTCAGCCTAATTCCAGGAATGTGCTAGATGAGAAGTAAGACATATCATGTCATTCAGGATAATACCATGTAATTTTGGGGTAATAAAGAATTCATTTCTGGAGAGAGAAGTGATCTGATATGGAAAAGTTCAATTTCTTTCTCTCCAGAGAGCTTTATCTCTTCAGATGTGACCTTGTATAATTAAATATATTTCAAATATCAAGAGAAATGGCAGCAGAGCAGACAATAGGATTCTCTATTTTATGTAGAAATGAAATGAAATCATATGAAGCAGTCAGTGTAATATAAGATGAAGTAGATTGCTACTATTCATTGTTTCCAGTGGAATTCCTGCTGTTTGATTTTATTCATTACAGTTTCATGAGAAGGCAATTGTATCGTGTCTGTGTGACTAGAGTTTTAGACTTACACTTAATTGCATTAATTCAGAAAGTACTGGCAAGAATCAGTACTTAATTGCTGTTATTACTTGAATATAAAAGAGAAAAGAGATGGTGTCCACTATACAAGACGTTACAATTTTCACACTTGAAATACCAGGTGCTTGGAAGCTACAGTTCTGATTCTTAGAGGAAGATGCATTTCATAAAAGGGGATCTAAATCCCCTTTTATTCCCACAATAGATTAAAAATATTTCAAAACAAATAAAATAATTTCTTTTCCAAACCACCGATTTTTCCTAAAAATGACCACTCCCACTAATCTAAGCCCAATAGGTTTCACTGTTTTGACATAACAGGCTCAGACACAAAAATCCCTTTATTTTCTGTAGTTTGAATCCTGTTCCACTAACATACCTGATAATACAATGGCAAACTGGGATTATATCAACATGTTTTTAAACCTGTGTTTGTGAGTGTCAGTCCTTATTACAGTCCTTATACTGAAGGAAAGTGACAAAAGATAATGGCTGGTGACATGTTAACTGCTAGAAAGGAGTAAGAATGGCTGAAAATATTGGTCCTGAAACCAGCATGCGTTCTCTATTGCGTTTTCACCGTTCGCTTTCAGTCTTTGAGCTGTTACTTAACTACAGTGGTTAATGGTGCTCAGCTAATGATCTTTATTGTGGTGTTCATTGGGTTACTTTCTGAGTGGAGACATAGGGTTCCTTCCCAGGCTCAAGTTCACATCTAATTCAGGTGAGCCATGGAGCTCAGTGACGGGGAAGGAACAAGTTTATCTTGTGTCCTAACCCTGTGTCTCTCTCCCCTGCTTGCAGCATGGCTGGACTGACGATGGCAGCCTTTTCCTCGGGGCACCTGGGCGTGCTCATCCTGAATCAGCAGGTATTTAGCAGGTGGCAACGTGGACACACAGAGTCCGAGTTACAGAAAGCCCTGCACTTCAGCCTGCGCTCTGACACATTCCCACATGAAGACATGGCAAACATGGCTTTTGGAAAAGTTTTCTTTAGCTTTGGTTTTACAGCTTTGGTACCAAGTGGTAGGGTAACGTCAGATGCTGTCTAGAAAATACATAATAGCTGAAACTCCTCGCAATGGATTGTCCCTAGAGCTTTTCTTTATAAATGGTGTCATTTTTAAAGCAATAACATAACTTAATGTAACATGGTATATTTTATTCTATAAATGGACCCTGCTAGAAAATTAGATTTAGATTTCCATTCACTTAGGGTACTTGTGGTTAATGGCATTTCAATACCAGCTGAAAAGGCAGTTTTAGGAACTTGTGGTCTGAGGTAGATTAATAATACAGCAAGGTGACTTTTGGTGTTGAGATGGACTTTTTGTTTCCTTCACGTAGTATCACATGTTAAGGAATGTAAGGCTTGAGCATAAAAATTCATTAATGTTTTTTTTTGTATGTTTGCTACAAAAAGGAGTGTGCTGATTTCAGCAAAAGCGCAGAATGGGGTTTTGAGTGTGGTCATACTATTGATTGTACATCGTCCCCCACTGTTTTGGGTGGGAAATAGTGTGCTGAAGAAAGTCTGTCTTAGAACAATACCTTATATTTTGGTAAATATCAACTCATGTTTTATAGCAAGATAAAGACATGAGTTAGACCTCATTCTTGTGGAAAACAGCTTCTTCGAGTTCCATAAGGAGATAAACTATGAAAATTTCTTTGTACGGAAGGAGTGTTCTCAACTCTGGCATGGTAGCCTTTTACTCTACAAAAACTGTTAATTTTTCCATGATATTTCTTTTGAGAATGGTAGTAAGGTTTAGAATGGGATGCAAAAGAGAGACCTTTTGAGCTGATTTGTTTTGCTAGTGTTTCAGCTGTTGGCTAGTGCATCTGTGTTCAAAAGATTCTTTTCTCTTCTCATAGAATCATTAAGGTTGAAAGAGACCTCAAGGGTCATCCAGTCCAACCGTCCCCCCACCACCTATTACCCACTAAACCATGTCCCTAAGTACCACATCCAACCTTTCCTTAAACACCCGCAGGGACAGTGATTCAACCACCTCCCTCGGCAACCTGTTCCAATGCCCGACCACCCTTTCCGAGAAGAAATTTCTCATCGTCTCCAACCTAAACCTCACCTGGTGCAACTTGCAGCCGTTCCCCCTTGTCCTGTCACTAGTTATCTGCGAGAAGAGGCCGACCCCCAGCTCGCCACAACTTTCTTTCAGGTAGTTGTAGAGGGCAATAAGGTCACCACTGAGCCTCCTTTTCTCCAGACTAAACAAGCCCAGTTCCCTCAGCGGCTCCTCATAAGACCTGTGCTCCAGCCCCTTCACCAGTTTCGTTACCCTTCTCTGGACACGCTCCAGCACCTCGATGTCTTTCTTGTAGTGAGGGACCCAAAACTGAACACAGTACTCAAGGTGCGAGTGTCCTTCTGTGTACATGATCCAAGCAGGAGTTAGAATAGGAAAGTATTTCATTATACAGGTCCAAATACATGCCAGCTAGCTTAACTCCTTCTTGTATTTTCAGAATCTAGTAACTTGTGAAGTCACTGTGAGGAAGAGTTTTGAAATAGATAATTTCAACGTAACCTCAAAATTGATGTTGCATTGAACTATACTATATACTTTGTGGAAATCATGCTTTGCCGAGAGTTTCAATAATTTAAATGTACAATATTGCTGGGCTTTTATAACTGATATACAGCTCAATTCCAGTTCATAAAAGTTTGTTGTCTTTCTAACTCTAGTAAAAATTAATTTTATTGAAGTTGCCAATTCATGTATTTTTGTATTGCTAAAAATTCACTTTTATTCTGTAAATTGCAGTTTTACATTGCAATGGGTACTAAAATTATATGATTAATTTACTGTTTATTATTTTTTCAAGTGCAAATTGCAACTGAATATCTGAACATGAATTATGTAAATTCACATTCAGTGTAATATAAAAAGTCCTAGTTTAAGCTTATTAATTTCACTAATACGACTCAATATCAGCTACACATGTGAATTCATTTGAAATGCTTAAGAGTTACTCATATTATAAAAGTCCTAGGAATTTAAGTAATATTTTCTGCACCCCCAAGGGTGCATAATACATAGAATAAAAATTTGAGAGGAATACACAAAGGCACCATTATTTTGGTAGTTTGTAGTGAAATAGTCAGGAATTGAAGCTGAAGAGTTAGTTTCGTACAAATGTGTGCATAGTTCCCATTTGTATGTTCTTCCTTCCCAAGAAAAGGTAGTTGATAATGTGAGCCCAGACTTTTATAAAAATGAGGTGCAAAATAAAAAGATTTTTCCAATGATGGCTTAAATGGATGGCTGCTACCAGCAGGATAGGAATCTGATAATGAATGTCACATGTTTCCCCATCTGTTCCTGTGTATTGCCACAAAATGACATGATGATGATAACAAAGGATTTGATAAAAGGATGACTTGTGTATTGTTTATTTTTTTACATTGTAGCAGTGCAAATATTTACATGAAATTATAGTAGGTTTTGGCAGAACAGTTTCAGTAATTGACCTTTTCGAGCTTTTCACCCTTACCTCTGCGTGAGCCTCAGTTGTGTTGGTATCCGAAAAAAAAAATGCAGTGATTATGGAGAATTTATAATGGTAGTGCTCAGATGGGCACTGTTATGTGCATGTGCAAAATTAGAAAGTAAAGTATTTCCTTAGAAGAGTTTTAAATTTAATTTGTGATGTTATTTTATAAAGGGAATGTTTAAAATAAGGCAAAAGCTTTAAACGGAACAATTTTTGTTGCCAGTATCTGAAGTAAAGTTAGATACAGGTTTTCAGTGGAAGTGTTATCTTTACTGCAAGTTTACTTAATCAAAACTGGCTTTCAGCTACTTACAATTATGAAAGGTTATTGTCTGTTCTCCTTTCTCCTTTTCACGTTTTCTTTCTTGAATAGGGGTGTGTGTATTTGTATTAGGTGGTGGGGCAATAAATCTGTAGGCATATCTTTGTAGCTGTTGCTAACTTCCTTTTGAAGTGATGATCTGTGAATGAAAGGCATGGAGACCACATATATATCTATATCTCCTTCTCTCTCTCTCTATGTGTGTGTGTATATATATATGCGCAAGTGCAACATCTTCTGTTTGGCACCCTGAAAACTCCCTGAGTCCTACTAGTAGTTTGAATTTTCACTTCAGAAGGTCTCAAGGATGAGTACAACTGACATTGCAATCACCTAATTATGACCGCCTGGTCAGGTTAATTCAAGTATAATTCTTTGGGTTTGTTCTGGTTTCAACTGGGATAGAGTTAATTTTCTTTCTAGTAGCTGGAATAGTGCTGTGGTTTGGATTTAGTATGAGAATGATGCTGATCACACACTGATGGTCCCAGTTGTTGCTGGGCAGTTGTAGTCCCTGCACTCAGTCAAGGACTGTCCAGCTTCCCAGGCCCTGCCAGGAGCACAAGGAGCTGGGAGAGCACAGCCAGGACAGCTGGCCCCGGCTGGCCAGAGGGGTATTCCCTGACACAGAGCATCGTGCTCCTCATGGAACTGGGGAAGTGAGCTGGGATCACTGCTTGGAAACAGTCTGGGCAGAAGGGGAGTTCCCTTCTGCATGTCACCATGTGCAATTGCATTTGTGTATCTCTTGTTTTACTTCAGATTTTTTATTATTGTTATTGTCATCTTCATTATCCTGTTAAACCATCTTTTATCTCAACCCATGTGTGTCTTTCCATTCTCTTCCCCATCCCTTTTGTGGTGGGAAGGGGTGAGCAAGCAACTGCTCGGTGCTTACTTGCCGCTGGGGTTAAACCGTGACAGTTTTATTAACTCTGTAATGGCACAACGTATCTTACTGCAGACTGGATTTGTAAAGTGCTTTTCTTGAGAAGGGATTTTGTGAATATTCACTAAAGCTGCAGTCACAAAGAATATCAAGTAAAAAGTGTGAAGGGAAGCTCCAAAGAATTTAGCTGCTAAAATTTTCCTCTCTAGGGAACATGTGCAAACTTACGTTGAAAGACTGCCATAGGAATGGCAAAAAACAGACCTCTGACACAAGTCTCACCCACATCTATCAAATTTCAATTCTTTGTTGTGAAACAAAGATTCTCAAGAGGGCTTTTTCCTTTCTGGTCTTGGGTGGGTTTTTTGGTGGTGTTTTGGTTTTAGTTGGGTTTTTTGGGGGGGGGGGGGGTTTTTCTTTTGTGGGTTTTTTTCCCCAAGGCAGAGATGCTGAGAATTTGTTTTCTCGTAGAAATAACGTATTTTTTTCTAGTTCGTCATAAGGTGTTGAACCATTTTCTGAAGTTACTCTGATGGTATAAAAAAAAAAGACCACTTTTTAATAGTAATGTATTAGGCCCACTATTGGTTAGTATTGATACTACTTTCTTCTAAAAGGTAGATAACCTGTGAAATACAGAATTTAGTGAATTACCAATTGAAAGATTTTGTAATATAGCCAGTGCAAAGGTCTAGATTTTTCAATTCCCTGTCCTTTGACTTACCTGTAGATTCACAATGATGCATTGAGCAAAAAAGCAAGTTTCATGAACATTCTAGTTTTTCGTGTCAGTACACATAAACCAACTCATTTATAAATGTAAAGACAAGTTTTCATTCCTACTATTTTTCATTCTAATTATAAAACTAGTAGTCAGCAGCATATATTCACTAATATCACAGGGGGGAGGAGGGGGAGAAAAAAGAAATTTAAATTAGTTCTGAATAACTGTCTGGAATTCTTGTATTCATGAGCTACCTTAAACTTAAATGAAAATACCTGGCTAACTGAAGCCCTGGATCATGCTACTTATAAAAGAACAGAAAAAAACCTTTTCATTTTGATTAATATTTTCCTTTGATCTTCCTTTTGATAGGCAAAGAAATTTTTAGTGCAGGTATTATTGTTCCCATTACCCACAGTTCTCCTCTAGTGACTTTTCTCATGGGTTCCCAAGAAATGCCTTGATATGTATCTCATCAGTTTGCAGATTAGAAGAGTAAAAATTTGTAATGTTCCAATCATTTTGTGAAAGATTATGTTTTGAACTGCCTTTTTCTTTGGTCTTGTCTTTACAAAGTTAAATTTTCATGGACTTCGAATATGTCTCATATACTAAAAATGAGTCACTAACAACTGTATAGTAGTGAATAACATCATATTAAGGTTTTTATCTTTAGAATAGTTTTCCAGTAATTACTTAGTAAATGAAATAATAGCAAAGAACATTATAATCATAAATAACGTGCAAAATGAACCAAGTGTGTCAAATATTTTATTTTTGTACTAACCACTTAAATAACATCTCCAAAAGTCTAGGTATGACTTACTCCTGAAAATGTGACAGGATCAACAAGATTAATGAACCTCAAGTTCCTACAAATTCTCTGGCCCTATAAAGACAAGGATTCTTTCATCTCCGTGCACTGTGTATGGATGTCCCCCATCAAATAACCCAAAATGATACAAGATGGTCGCATTGAGCATGTTATATTTTTTAATATAGTGAAACAAATTGATCATAGAAAGACTGGACAGCAACGAAGCTGATGCGTTCACAGGGCTAATTATTTGCTTTTTAAAGTGGTGTTTTGCAGTACTGAGAAGGGAAAAGGAGATTAGTTTCTGAATGTTTGCTCTGATAAAAAGAAAGCTAGAGTATAACAAAAGCATATATCGTTAGCCCTGAAGTTTACACGTGAGAGCGCCTTTTCCAGTTTGTAGTGCAAACTGAGCTGGGCCGTATTCAGGTGTCAGCAGAGGCACTCGGAATTATCAGTCCTGTGTAGAATTGAAGAGCTGCAGGATCTTGATAGATTTTTAGAAAGTCTGTTGTATTTCGGTCAAGGTTCTAAATATTTCATAGCAAAATTACTTATTGTAATCATCCTTGGCGAATGCATTCTTCATACCATCAAAGAGCTACAGGACTTGGTAAAAGTGGTTGTGCTGGGTTTAAAGCAATCCCTGTGGGCTGGCTTAAAAAAATTGAGAGAAACTTACTTGAAATTCTAAACTTGTGTGCTCCCTTCTCGCTTTGGTTATTTGTGTTCAAACCAAAATGTCACATTACCCCTTTATTTAGACAACTATTTGATGAGTACCAAGTTCTCTCTTCAGTTAAGATGATCAACAAATACTTACTATCTCTGGAGGGTGGTTGAAAAACTTAGAACAGTCGATTATTTTTTCAGCTTTAGTTGGATATTTTGAAAGTTATAAGAGAGTGGGGAGTCACAACTTGTGCTGTATGAAATAAAAAGGTAAATGTTTATTAATAAATATTTCTATATGGAAAACAGTAACAATAGCTTTTCCATCCCAAATATCTACAGCTATTTTTGAATTTTTGAAAGTGTTCACCAGACCTAGGTGTTGAGGTTTCTTACAAGATCTTATTTCTTGCAATGTAAGATTTGCCAGCTACAGGTTTAGCTGTGCTTTTGTCATCTCGTATATGTCTGAATGCTTCTGTAAAGGTTTTTAGGCATGAACCTTTATTTCTCATGTCATATTCTCAGTCAGAGACAGTACCATGATGTAGCAATGATTTTCTTTCTTCAGCAGGTCTGACAGTCTTCAGTGCTTGTGATTCTTTTCTCGGCTGGGGGCAGTCGCATATGTAACAATTGGAGGAGCTTTTTGAAATAACTGTGTGTATATTAACAAGACTTTTTAAGATGAAAAAATGTTTGAAAATACTCCACGCAGGTATTTTCCTAAAGGTCTTACTACTCTGTAATTGCTAGCTGAACAGTCTTGCTTTCAGTTAACCTCAGTAGATTGTATGTCTGTCTTTGCTTTCGCTGTTCCTAGTTCCCCCCTGTGCTTAAAGTGTTACTTTTTAAACCTCTCTTCTTTTGATGTTAGCTATGATTCGGCCATCATCTAAAAGCAGTCTTTACGGAGAACTGGTTTATCCTGAGCAGTTCTTCATTTCTATCTTTGCACCAGACTTTAAACCGAACTAATATATGTGTTAAGTAAACTGTGCACCAATATAACATCATCCATTGTATGTGTAAGAAATTCTGTAGTTTTTGAGTCTTGTTGAATATTTTTAGGTTAAAATTATTTTATGTCAACTCTGAGATTTTGAGCTCATTCTGCGTCTTGCAGAATAGTTTGAGCAAAATTGTTTCAGCTTCTAAGGTGTGTTGACGTACTGCCGTGCAGGACCTAGAAAGACATAAACAGACAGTGTTCTCTGTTGTGTGCTGATATCCTAAACTACATTACATCATAAATTAAATTCTCACTTTGCATAAATAAGTATCATCTGTTTAATTCAGTATAGCCATATGGATTGACTCTAGTTGTGGGTCTGTTTCAGTAAATTCCTCTTCAGCTTTCAAGTATGTAAGATTGGACCATTCTTACATGCACAGTGGCTATATATTATTCCAGATGCCCAGACTCCTTGGAGTGATGAAAGAGAAAAGGCGTTCTCTGAAGGATGCTCTTAAAACTTTTCTGTAACTTCAGTATGTAAGAGGGGAACAAAAATATCTACATCATTGTTAACTAATTCTGTCCATTGCTAACAGCACCAAAAACAATGGTTCTAATACTTTAATTGTACCTTGCTGCTTTCCCACTAATAGTGATTCCTTTGGTAGATTTCATAAAGTTGATCAGGGAAAGTAATTTCCATTTCTCTAAATTTAGCAGTTTTTAGCAGCTGTCTTGGAACCACTTTAATCTGCCACATATTAAGAAGTTTTCCTGGCTAACACTGACTCGAAGACATGTCTTCACAGATTCCATAACTGCCAGCTAAAGCACAGTAAGGGGATTTAACAGTTGGATATTTTCTGAGTATTGCACCAAAATAGGTACTAGTGTGTTGTTTAATACAAATCACTGTAGTATCCAGGATTTATGAACTGCCACTGTGATGGAATGTTCTGATGTTATTCAGTATCCATGAAATCATTCTTAGCACTGATAAAAGCTGTCTATTCATATGCAAAATCCCTAAACCAAAACCAAAAACCTAGCCTTTATGCAGCTGAAAATTAATGCGATAAGGAGCTCAACCCTGGTACAATTCTAGTAGCGCTTAATTTTTTTGAGGGAATATTGAAATCTTTCTCCTGAAAATGAGTGTTGATCCTTCAGCACTCTCCTCATGTGAAAATATTCCCTAAATTAAGTGGCAAATTAAACTATAATTCCAAATTTTCCATGTTAACATTTTACATCTAAGAATTGATTTAACTGAGCTAGAATAAACGACACACAAAAACAACATTACTTATGAGTTTCCTCTCTCATGTCCCCCTGTTTCTGAATTCTGTGCTGAATATACATGGGCATGTGAAGAAAAGCCAGTCCTATGTCACTTCTTCCTTTTACCTGCATCCCTTAGGTTATGCTTGGCAATATGTGCCCTGCTTGAATTCCTTACGTACTGTGAGGATAAGACAAAGTAAGATCTCTTTTCATTTCCAGGCTGCTCCTGACGTCTCGCACCTCCAATTAAATCAAAGGCTATAAACCCACAAGTTTTAAAATTATTCTGGCTTCTCCTCTTCATCAGACGATACTTCTAGAAATTGCTAATTGGCAAGTATTTGAAAGGCTCTTGCGATAGTTAATGGAAGCTGGGTACTCTTTTACAGGACCTGTTTGCTCCCCCTTGCTGTATTTCCAATCTCTTGTCTGCAGTCGCTCAGTTATCACCATAGATGGGGAATGTTTCATCGACGTGAGTTAGTAACCATCTGTAGATTATGGCTATTACTTCCAAATTATCAAGAATGCATACCTTTAAGAATTTTAAAGGGTGGGAATGTGATGTTTGGTATTTGATCATAGAATCGTAGAATGGTTTGGGTTGGAAGGGACCTTAAAGATCATCTAGTTTCAACCCCCTAGTCTAAGAAAACATTGTAATTTTTGCACTGTAACTGAAAAGGTTTTGCAAACAGACTAATAACCAGACCTTCTCTCATGAAATGTAATCAGACTAGTATTATTTACCATCTTGGTTAGAAATGCATCTCACTAATGAAATGATTACACTAATCTTTTCAGATTACAAATAGAGATAAAAATTCTGTAGCATACATGCAGGAAAAATAAAATTAAGCAGTTTTTGGCCCTAATTATTTCTAGGGGTTTTTTTGTTTGTTTCATTTTTCATCTTCATTATTGGAAGAAGCAAAGAACTGCAAGTTTCCAGGTTTTTAATTGTTGTTAATTAACTGGTAGATACAGCAGGAAGATTACAGGATTGTGTAAAGTTATACCTGTAAATCTGTGATTGTGAATCAAATGCAATACCCAGCCTTGTAAATAATCCAAAAGGACCTTTCAGTGACCAGTTTCGATGCTTAGTGGCAAGGTGGTGGTTGCACAGCCAGACAGATTCTAAAAACTAATTTTCTAGTACTTAATACTATGAAGCTTTAACAGCTACAAAAGATTTAATTTAGATCATCTTTGGTTCCAGTTCAATTATTTTCTTTGCTACCTATTTTTACTTTGGTTTCATAATCAGAATCTCTCAGTATGATAATATATTGCTCTCTGTTTCATGTAAAGATCTTTTGATAAAAACGAAGTATTTTAAAATATTAATAAACTTATTGGTGAAAGGAAATGAAGCTACAGAGCCTTGTGCAGTTCATAGTAATTAGTTCAAGTCAGTGTAGCCTACACGTGTAAGTGCACGTGCACTTCTACTGAGCATTCAGTGCTAATTAATTGGAGATAAGATCCTTGACCTTACCCCTTTTCACCTTCCAGGAGTTTTGTGGTTTGACACGTTATTATTGTTGAAAATACCTAAATACTCTTCAGCTCACGTAACTCAATTACATTAAACAGGTGCTTTAAAAGTCTATAAGGCTACTTAAAAAGGTAATCTGACTCATTAAGAAGTATTACAGTCTCAATATGCAATTAGCATTTAAGATGTATGCAACTGCTGCTTTCACTGGTTTGTATTTCAGTCTTCTGTTGTTGTTCTTACATTTTTTCAATGCCCCTAGGTAAGAAAACATGATACGGTAGCAGGAGTTGTATTTGGGCAGATAAAGTTTAATGGTAGCCTCAGTGTCAAGTCTTAATGTTAATTAGCCTTGTTTTTTTAAATTAATAGTTCTGCCTTTTAAATCCTACCCCTGATATTCATGAAATATAGAATCTGAATTTCCCAGAGACATACACTGAATCTTCTGGAATTAAAGCTTCCAATGAAGAGGATGCTAAGTAGTTCCCAGATGGTGGATCAGTCCTTCACAGTGCCAAAGATTTTCAAGGGATACAAAAATTAATAAGATAAAGTATGTTTAATTATTAATGATGTTAATTGGAAATGTCCTCTCAATATTCAAGCATTTATTCATTCATATTATACAACCTATTAGTTTTCTGAGATAGGCACACGCTTTTACCTGAAGAAGCAGAGACCTTGGATGAATTCTTTTTAATTCAGAAACATTGTAGGACCTAGTTTCCTGGCAGTTATGAAGATTCCCAAAACGCTGTATTAAAAAGAACTCTGAACTCTATGTGCAGGAAGGAAGCCTTGTTAAGTCTTTTAATAAGCAGTACAAATAAATCATTGGTGTTCTTGTTGCCATTGATTTTCCTGTGATGAGTAATAATGTAGTGTACTTCTCAGGACAAGAATGCGTGGAGCCTCCGTATGTAGTGGAAAAGCTCATAGTGTTTTCTTGAAATGAAGAATACAAAAAATCTGTTCCTTTCTCTTTCCCCGTCTTTTCCCATGTTTACAGTGCAGGTGTTAAGTAACCAAAGTCATCTGGAGGTCAGGCTGGTCCTCAGTGTTCTGACTCTGCAAAAATCATTGAAGTACCTCCCTGGCTGATTATTTAGTCAGAACTTCCTGTGAAATAGCCCTTGTTTGTTTTTTCACCTAAACCCTTCAAAGACAACACTCCTTAATCAAGGGAATTGCTGTTACTGAAACTTGGCTAACAGGAAGAGTCTAATACCAGCAGTGACTCTATGTGCTGCCAATAATCTTCAAACCATATTTGTAGCTGGACTTTGTATTTTTAGGTACACTTAAGTAGCTAGAAATTAGCTCAAGGGGGAACAAAATGCTGAAGATAACTTGCCAGGTCCAGTCTAATCTATGTGATGTAAAAGAGTGAGTGTGGTACATGCTTCCTTCAAGGCCAGTTACTGCCAGTAACCATACTAAATGTTGGATCAGAAGGAACAAGAAAATACTTTGAGGAACTTTGACTTGAAATTTCAGTGTTTGTGTGGGAGGGGAGGAAATATGCCTTGTAATGCTTATAATGTATCATGATGCAACACCAGTGCAGCTATAGTGTTTAAGATGCCATCAATAACCACTAAATCACCTTACAAGAAAAATGGCAGAGCTGCGAATTTAATGACTTACATAAAAAATGGGAGGAAAAAAGTGTTCAAAACTAATACATGCAGAAGTGACACAGTAGGAATTTCTCAGTGGAAGAAATGTCCCAGAGTATAGTAATTACTTTCTCAATTTTTTTCGCATCAGATCTATGTGAATATGCTTAATTACAGTTCTCCAAGAACAGATGTTGCTAAGTTATTCAAACACAAGAATTACAGAATATAAGATTCTCTAAAGTCTAGATGTGCAAGAACCTCTGAATTGTCATGACTGCTCAAAAGTTTTCCTCCGTTTCGTTTTGTAATGGGCAGCAAAAGATTTTCATGGAGGTAGAATAATATACAAAAGAAAACTGGATTTATTCTAATTCTTCTTATGCAGAAGTTTTACATTTGACACAGTTTTCAAAATTTGAAAAGTTTTGTGAATCTTTTTAATTTAAAATTAGAAGTTGAATCTTTAAAAGATGTAAAAATTGAATAGCTAAAATGCATCAAAAAGGCACATTTTGGTCATGTGATCCAAAGAAAAAAGTCCATTGCTTTGTAATTATTGAGTGTGCAAGGCTGCTTATGAAATTCATATTATAAAAATTGCCTTCAGTTTGGCATACTTGCTTATGTCTAATCTCATAGCAGGCCATCATGCATTTCATACCATAATTTTCATGTTACAGAATAAGGATGTTTACATGAAGGAAATGAGGAAAAGAGATAAATATTTGAGGAATTATTGAGGGATGAATAACGAAATTATAGAGGGAACTAATTATACAGGGGCCCCTAGTGGTCTGCATATGGAGTCCCATCTGTAGTCTTTTGGGAAAACAAACCAACCAACCACAAAAAAAACAAACAAACAAAAAAAAACAAACCCCAAGCTGCTTTTTTCACCACATGGGCAAAATGGTACTTATCTTCCCCAGGAGGAGACTGTGAAAGATGAGTTTAGGAAGTGAAAAGTGATTTAGCAGTACTAAGTTTTAAATATACCTTTAAAGATACCTGGTAAAATTACATGATATCTGTTCTGTAAAATAAGAAAAAAATGTTGTATTTTGTTGTAGCAGTTCAATATTATCTGTTCATTATTAATACTAAACTGCTATTGATCCTGGATATTTCCATTTGCTTCAGAAATATGAGGCCTTTGTTTATGGTCTTTGAGTGAATCCTGTTGATCTAAGTAGGAGATTTTGAGAATGTGGAGAAGTAATCCCTCTGATAAAATCCCTGAAGAGATTCCCATGAGTGGTTTTACTTTCTTTAAATATATTGTTATTCCCCATGGTATTTTGACAATGTAGGAAGTCTACTTTTTGGGTTGATGGTCTACAGTTACTCACATAATTTATAAGCAGCCATTTTGTGTATTATGTCTGTGTAAAACATTAGCCTTTTGTGCAACTTCAGTCTCTATATGGTTTGCTCTCTCCTGCTTCTATAGATGAATTATTATTGTTACTATTATTATTGTTACTTCCCAGAAGGCTTGCTAGTAGTTGTATTTATTTTAGAAAATTTGATACAAAGTGATGTTACAGCCACAACCTATTCAAAGCAAACGAAGAGTAGGGAAAAAAAAAAGGCTTTAAACCAAAATATCAGAAATACTATGTTGACGGAAAAAAGGTGGAATATGTGGCAGTGTGAGGCTGACTCCAACAGGGTAGTTTCAAGGATAAAGAGTATCTGTTATGGAAGTATGAGCAGAGGCTAACTGTCCAAGCTGCCTCTCCATCCTTATTCTCATTACTTGAAGTCTTTTTATTTGTGAAAAATGGCCTAAGACTCATCCCCGTGACAGGAAATTCATTTTTGTACATTGAACCGAGAAGCCTTGAAGTAGTTCTGGCAGCTGCTGTGAGACTTGTATAAGGATCCAGTTCTCAGATTAGTCCCTGGCACTCAAACTGAAAACCAGCATAAGAAACACACCTCCAACAAGTTGGCTTAGTGCTGTCTCGTATTTTTTGCTTTTAAATATTTAGGATTTAGGGATTAATCCATTTAGGATTACAAGGGTTGATCAGTGAAAGTTTCTTGTGGACTATAGAAGTCAAAGGTAAGAAAAAGATTGCCTTAACAAAGAAGCAGTTTCAGAGAATGAGAAAAAACTTCAGTTACTTCAACTGTCACCATGCAGGTGGATAAGAGGAGACCTGTTGTAGACTTACACAAGTTGTCTTACCAGTTGGAGTAGGTCTAGATGACTTCTAAGGGGCAAATGTAACTCATTATATAGATTCAGTGCTCACTATTCAACATGTTGTTATAGCATAGTGCCAAGGGCCAAACTCAGTCCTCAGTCTGCCCTTAGCAGACCGTGCTGATTCTGTTGGCTTTATGTAGCTGCATCCATCATGTATGTGGCCTCTGGTCAGTGCAGTGTGTTGAAGAAGAGCTAGGAGACTCCCCGGTGATGTTCAGGTACCATTGAGAAGCTAGGAATTGGGCAGCAGCCAGATTTCATTCAAGGCCTTGATTCTAGTTGATGGACCTTGTAAATATAGGTATAAGGTACAGTTTCTGAAGGATTTCAAAAGAATTTTCATATTGTGGCTTGTCCATATCAATAGCATATTATAATGTCAGTAACATTAATACAGTGCAACATTTCCAATACCTATACCTGATAGATATACTTTCAGTGACTCTCCCAAGGTCCCTTCCTTTAGTGTCTTGCAAACATGCTGTTTTCAAGAGGCAAGAAATTCCTCAGCTCTGTCTGTCATCTCCTGAGATCAAGGTTTTTCCAGCTGATAGACTTGCATGTTGTCTGAGACTTTCTCAGGCAAAACAATGATTTAGTGCCCTGGATCCACATTTCCTACTTTTAAAATTAAATATTCCTCTCCCTAAAGTATGTCTGTGTGTGGGCAACCTTGTACAGTTATAAGCCTGTCTTTTATGTCAGAAAGTGAGCATTGTTTCCTGTTACAGACATACACCGTGAGTTTCAAGCAGCATAGAAACTCTCAGGTCTTGACTGCTATTGATCAGCTAATGACCGAAATGATTATATGTCTAAGCAGTCTCCACTTTTCATGTGATATCAGACAGATGTGCTTAGGTCCTTTTCCTTTTGGAACAAGCAATCCAGTTGTGAGTCTCGCTTAGCAGCACCTTTTCTTCAGGAATCTATCTCTGGAGTTGTATTTGTAAAAGGAAAAAAAACCAGTGTGTATTTTCTAGGGAATCTTTATTAGCCCCTATTTGGTTATAATACTAGCAATTTGTAGTGAATATTATGTAACATGGACTTTTTCTACATCAGGCATGTTTTCATGCGAATAGACATTTTTTCTGCTGATGGACTCCTCTCAAAACCAACTATTCTATTTGAGTATAATCAATATGGTACAATCATAGAATGTGTATTACTCGGTGAGATGCAAAATCCCTGGGGTTTGCTGTACAATTTTAGAAGACTTTTACCAGGTATCTGTGATAACTTAAGTGTTGGTGAACAACCTCACAGAGACTTCTTTATCTTCATCAATTTTTTGCCTGTAGATTTCCTCTGTTAACTAGAGAGCTCTCAGGTTGCTTCTATAAGACAAGCAAAGTACAAATTTCTCTATCAAACTAACCCCTGCAAGGAATCTTGATTTCCTTGTTATTTTGGGGCACAGGCAGTGTTGTATCAATTTTAGTAATACTTCCTGGCACCACTCATGTGATAATTCTCTTGAACAGAAATCATATTCTAGGGGAGACATTGCAATTTTTCTCTGTTTGGAGTTAGTCAGATATTTATACAAGCATTCCATGTCTGTCGTCGTGTTTTCTATAGGTCGTAGTCTGAATATTTTATAGCACATTGAAAGTGATTATGTGAGGTTCTTTAGGTACTGAATACCATCCAGATAGCAAAAGTGGCTTTTAAGGACACAAGTGAATGCTGCGACCTGGTTATAGCACCTGACAAAATGTTGCTGATATCTCAAATATTTAGCATCTCTCATCTTTCCTACAATTTCTTCTCATATGTTTGTTGATAGTACAAAATGCTCCATCCTTAATCTTTAAACACAAAAGCCCATCAACTCTTACTGTGATTAATTAATCCTTTAACTCACCCATCTAGGAAAAACATATCACATTATTGCTCTTACCAGCCACCTCTACTGGATTTAGCCTTAACCATCCTGAAACCAGGACACTAGCTAATTTTAAAAATATTAATTGATGCAACATTCTCAGCAACAAAGTACTGAAGTATTCTTAGGTATAGAGGTATAGGTACCTCAAAAGGCTAGGGAAGTCTTAAATACTATCAGAAGTTGGCTTCTGTTTGTCCTTTGGGGTTTGTAGTGCTTGGTTTGTGTTAATATTTTGCACATTTAAGAATGTGCATTTTACCAATTCACAGTGAATGTATCTGCCAGAGGAACTGTGAAAGGAATCTGGTTTTTTTAAATGACATATCAGGAATCCTATCTTGATTTGAAAACCAATGCATCATCAAGAAGGTATTCTGCAGCAAACAGTAAAACAAAACATGTTCCAGAGAGAATTGGAGACAAAGGCAATTCTGTTCATCATGTCTTTAGATAAACTGATTCACAGTGTGTTGTAGGATATGAAGAGGAGAGAGAAGGCATCATAGTAAACAGATCAAATGTAATGAAATAGTAAGAAATAAAATGTGAGCATGAATAAGGAGCACCATTCTCCATTCCTCAAAACAAAAGCTATATAATTAAAACCAGTTATTTATGTGACAAGGGAAAGGCTAGGATCAAATTTCTGATCAGTATTAAAAAAGCAAAATCATAGTAATTAGGCTCATGTTCTTAATCTTACGATGTTTGTTATTTCTGATAATATTAGCATTTCCATATGCTTAACTGTGCTTCATTAAATTTTATTTTCTATTATTAGACTACCCTATATATCAGCTCTCCCAGGTTTTAAGAGATTAATTACATTTTAGTTATGCAGCAGTCCATACTTGTATGGCCTAATTAAACACATCTTCACTGCTAATCTAGCCAGGTAATTAATAACAATATTGACATACAAAAGTAAACTGGGCTATACGTGCAGAAGAGGTGTAGTTGGGTGCTGAGGGTGGAGGTAACAACTGCGTTACAGGCAGCTCCTGCTGATGTGTGGTCTGGGGCTGCGATGAGTACCTCTCTCAGAGGAAGCTCTTGGTCCATGAAGTCAGAGCAAGGCTGCCGCACTCTACATTTTAGACATGGAAAAAAACAGGCCCCAGCATATACAAAGGCAACCGAGTTGTCAGCTGCGTGACACTAAGTATTAAGAGTCTTTTAGTTCTCGGCGAGTTAGTTCTGTGTTTGCAAAGCAGTATATTTGATGGTGTGCCCTGTCAGGAGCTAAGCAATTACTTTCTGTGAGAAACTGCTGTGCAGTTGGATAGCCTCTGACTCTTTAGTTGGTTGTCCTTTAAATCTCTTCTGAAAAAGCAGCCTGTGCTGGGATGCCTGCAAAATACCTCTGTCTGCTATACTGGTAATGCTGATCATTTGAGTACTGAGACTAGATGTGCTATTACCCTGATTTGCCTCTTGCTGCCTTTTTGTCTTACCCGTAAAGTGCAGAGCTTTATATTATGGGTGCCTTGTGTGGTGGTGGCTCTGGTGCTTGACAGTGCTCCTAGAGCTGAGTCTCAGTCAAATTCTGCCTGTAGTTTCCATGTTCTTTTGTATACGGTTTGCTTCCTTTCTGTGCCTTGAGGATAGATCAAAGGACAAAACTGTGACAGGGTTCACAGCCACGACAGTAAGTGCAACCTCTGCATCACTTAGCACAGCTTTTAAACGCAGTGCGCTCTCTCAGATGAACTCCTCCAATCTGGGTCTTACCTACCGAGGGATAGAGGGCCACATGCCTTGGCAGGCATTCTTTCTTTGCAATGCTACAGAACTTTCAAAATTTTGTACTAGACTGAGCACTGCGAAAATATAGAAAGCAAAACTACTTTAGCTTTGGTTTAAGAATTAATTGAAATATTCATGTTTGATTGGCTAGGTAAGATGGACCATTCTCTCTGTCTAGCAGCTCTCTGAATCTTCTTAATGGGACCGATAATGAAAATATTTCTCTTTCCCCTGCAGTTCCTAGGTATTCCTAAGTTTCAGAAAAACAAAAAGCTGGAAAACCAAGAAACTTGTAAATTCATTTAGCTTCTCATCAATACTATATTCTCCAGGGTATTAACATTTTCTTTTTTAGTCATAAAGATATTTTTTTCTGTTGCTGTTCATCTGTTAAAACTATTACTTTTTCTTTCTGAATTCATAGGCTTCTTTTCCCCTTGCAAGATTCATTTGATTGTTTTATTGTCTACATTTTTCTCTGTGTGTCTTCTGCATTCTATTTTAAACTCCTAAAGCAGATGGTTGCCATCTTGTCTTCTTTCTAACTGGTTTCAAGTCTTTCATATCTGAGGAGGAATTCACTGACATGCTCAGGACTCTCTGCTTTCCATAGTTGGTGCATGACAACACTCCCAGTGGCCCCACTCATAGTTAGTGTGAAATGAGAAACTGGCAAGCAGTGCTCTGTTGGGATGGAGTTATTACACTTTGGATACTGGATGATTAATGAGTTTAGGTCTAGAAAGGATTATTATCATAATCTGATCTCTCTTGTATGCTTGTATGCAGTATGCCTGTGTTTTTTAGAGATCATACTGTCAGCAACACCAGTGCAGCTAGAATGTATTTCTCTCCCCCCCCACACTGAAAATGTCAATATTTTCAGATTAAAAGACCTGCTGTGTAACCAAGCCCCTACAGAAAACAGCAAAACTTAACTGAAGAGTTCATCTCTGGCTGCTGGTGTGTCCTCATTATTATCTGAGCCACGATTGATTTTTCTAACAGAGCCTGAAGAGAGAGTAATGCCAGTATGATTTCTAGTAGTTGTATAAATAATAGGGTGGTGTGCAGTCACAAAATATTATACAAGTTTGTATGCTGTTGTTAAAAGTTTTTGTGTGGGTAGCATTTTCCCCCCGCATGTTTAATTAATTTGAGTCTATTGATTTCTCTGAGGAAGAAAGGTTTTTCTCTTTGAAACACAGGATAAGGACAATGTTTATCTTATTGTGCTAAACGTATGTTGCATAGATTTTTGATATCTGGCTTCTCTGACTTTCATGATGCTGTGATCTCCACAGGGTTTCTAAGGCTGATCTCTTGTCACTTTCTTTCTCCCCTTTTTAAAAGCTACCAAGAGACAGAACAGAGAATAATTGCTGCCATAATTACTGAAATTGTTTACACAGCTATGCTATTTGTCAAATTTCATTCCACTTAAAAATGGTTCTTTATAGATCCAATTCACCAAGCATCAATAAAGAATAAGGACAATTAAAAATTGAATTTCAATGCAAATGTGGCCTTTTCCCTATTCTGCACGAACGCACATTTATCAGGCTTATAAACCTGCTGTTGACAGCGTACCATTGAAATAATCAAGAAACAGCCATACTGTTATTGTTTCGTGAGCCTTTGATATCAAGATTCATTTCCCTCCAGAAAAAGATTGCAAAAGGTCAGTAACATGTCATAGAAGTCTGTACAGAAACAGCTTGAGGACATATTTCCCTCAATTTGCAGAGTCCACAATGCTGGTGGGCCTGATCCCAACAGAGTGGCTGGTTTGAAGAAGCATTTCACACAAAACTGATGTTATCCTTCATTCATATATTCTATTATTACTGACAGGCTGTGATTATAGGATCACAAAGTGGTTGAGGTTGGAAAGAACCGCTCAAGATCATCTCATCCAATACTTCTACTCAAGCACAGTCAACTAAATTAGGTGGCCCAAGACGCTGTCGAGTAAGATTTTGAGTATCTCCACAGATGGAGACTCCACAACCTCTGTGGGCAACCTGTTCCAGTGTTTGGCCGAATTCACATTAAAAAACAGTGTTAGTTCATGTTCAGATTGAATGTCACGTGTTTTCATTTGTGAAATTAAGCTCGTTCTTTAACCATACAATGATCCTATGTATAGGAGAAGGTGTGACACAGTTCTTTGGGTTACATGCATGTGTATAGAAAATCTGACAAAATTGCTGCCTGTTATTTTCTTCTTTAACACCTGTATTGCTTTTTAATTAAAGAAATCTGTACCAACTGTTTGGGGCACGGACAGGCAATGGAAATTTAGTTTTCTATTTATTCTGTAGGACTGTACTTTTAAACAAGATTCTTTGCAATCTAAGAAATTGTTGGATGAACTTCACTGACTAAGAATATTAAAATTTACTTTTCAATTTCACACTCAAAGATTCTGTAATGGGGAAATGTAGATGTTTAAATGTGAAGCCACACTAAATGGACTTCGTATATTTTAAGTCTAAGTGCTTATTTATGTAGAGTAGATATGCTAAAATGACACTTCTGAAAGGCAAGTGATGACTTACAAGACTTATTTTGTATCAGGAAAATTCAGTTGTATTCTCACAATGAGATGGAATAATAAGTTCTGCGAAATCTAAAATCATAAATGATGTTTAATGCACTGATGCGTGATACACATAGTGAAAAGGAGACAGTATCAGTCTCGTTGAGACTGTACCACCAAGCAATTTGTTAATGTACAGGGAGACTAGAAGTTAGAACGAGACGACAGTGTGCAACTGAGCAGCTATTGAGTTCTTAGAAGAAGCCTACAGCTCTAAGTCAGAAATACCTGCTGTGCGAGCTAATGGTAGAACTGATAAGAAATTGAATGGTGCTTTCACCCTTCCAAAGTACGAATTTATTTTTTAAAAACGTTAGTTCTTTATTGCAGACATAAAAATGACCTCACTCTTTATCCTTATTATTTCTCCCTTGTTGAGTAGGGGCTGGTAGTGACTGCTATTATTATTGTTGTTGTTGTCGTTATTTCCACTAGTGTCAGAACTCCCTTGGTCAAAGCCCTCTTACAATTCAAAAATAAAAAACTGTAATACCATAGCAGTGATTTGAGAGATTTCATGATCTGGAGCTTAGAATCTTTTCCAGCCAGCAGCCAAATTCAGCATGGAATTAAATAGTCTTCCATACTTGGAGGTAAACCTGCCCTCTACATACAGTGTTGGATTCGGATTTTAAAATTGTTAAACTTTGTGATTAAAACCAAGAAAAAATGTAACATTAGGAGCAGTTTATTACTGTTAAGTATCATTTTATATTATGCTATTTTGTACAGCTAAATGTAGGCATGTTTCTGTTAGAACAAATATATGAAATTGCCATATATCTATATGATGTGTGATCCTTCTAGTAATAATAATGTAAAAAAGTACCAGTCTCATTCCAAAAATGATACTGCTTAATAGATTTCTGTGGTGGAAGTCACTATCGTCATCATATTTTTACAGAAAGTTGTGAACTACGGTCATCTGAAGTGGTGTGCCCACAGTGACCTGTTTGCCCAGGAGATCTATCTGGGTACTAAGCAGCAAGGCCAGAACCATACAAGGTACACTGGCTGCATGTGAGCTCTGTAGTTGATTTTTGCAAGGGCAGAGTGTGTTTGATACTCTGGATGTGTTGGCTATTCACAGTCTTTACTGATAAGTGTTTCTCTACACTGGTATTCTTTTCAAAATCACAAGTAGTACTCTCCTCAGAGTTTGGAATAGAGTATTTATGCACACACCAAAGCTGGAGAAGGAAGGAGAAAACACTGTCCCCCAGATTTTTCCTATCAAATAAAATAATCTTTTCAGTTGCATCATAAAGTGAATTTTGCTGGAGGACTAAGTGAATGGGAATGCATTTGCATTTGGCAATCAAGTACAGTCATGCATCCATTTAATTTTTTCCATACTTAACGAACAAAATTTTAAAATATCTCCCTACTTAGAGGAAACTTGCGCAATTTCTGTCTACGTTTGACAGTTGTTTCATTTATAAGGGCAGTTCCTTAGATCAGCTTCCTATTTGGTCATTCTTTTGCTTTGTAACCCCTTTGTTTGGATCTAGAAAAACATAAAAACTTAGAATTCTACTGTTGAGTTAAATGTGATGGAGGATAAAGGGTCATTCAGTCTCACAAGATGAAATGCATTTGTGGATCCAGAATTCTTTTATGTGTTTGGAACATCAAAATGTCACATTATGATAACAGGAAATATAATTTTGCCCATTGAGAGGAGAAATCTATAACTTTTTTATGTAGCTATTGGAGCAGTGGTGTTTTCAATAGATAGCTTTACAAGTGAAGATTGATTGAAATCCAAAGATATCATTACTAAACTCTTAACAGTCTTGATTATCACTTATGCAATTAGATCCAGTGGATTTGAATGGGATTATTGTTGTGAATAATTGCTCACAAGCATGAGTGAAGGTTGCTGAATAAAACCCCTTAGCATTCAGGGTCGGGCAGATTATACTCTTTGTATCCACACCCTCTCCAAAAACAAACCCCACAATGTAGGGATACACAAGTAAAGCTATGTAGAACGATTTATTTTATTTTCCCTATTGGTAGAGAATCTAGAAGATGCAAATACGTGAAACCTAAAAAACAGCTTCAGGAAGAAATTCACACAGATAACTCCAATTAGATTTCATGAAGAAGTTCATAGCGGTAGCTGGTGCAGACAGTACAGCGAGGACTGTGTTTGCTGCTTGGTAGTGATGAGGTGCTCATTATCAGCAGGTTAAAATATTTTATGAAGACAGCCCACGATGCTGAAGACATGTAAATTCTTCCTATTAGTTTCATGGTATTTTATGAACTGTTACTGATGACACATGCCATAATTTGCTTAAGGTTTTTGTTATTGGCTTTAGTAAAAATTCCAAATTGAATTGCTAATGGGCCTTTGTTCTTCGGTAATATAAATGAAAATATTAGTTATATAAATATTGCCACATGCAATTAATGTCCCCAGTGCCCTATTCATTTGCATCCTCCTGAATCCCAGTTGCAAGAGTGATAGATTTGCTACCAGAGGACATTAATGATGGGTGGCGCTACTTTAGTTCTGAGTGTATTCCTATTCCATTGTCTTTATTATAGCTTGATTACTTTTCGTTTGTTTCTAAAAATTGCATTATATCAAATTACCATAGCATAGCTTCTGATATGATTTTTCTCACAAATTAAAATACTTGTTATTGCTATACTTGGGTTAATTTCAATCATTAATCATGCTGTATTTCAGTATTCCCTGGAGGAAAGTTTCAGGAATCACCAATAGCCTTGTACTGCTTTAGTATCATTAAATATGAGTTATTTGTGCTTTAAGTAATACAGAGAGAACTGTGTTAGCATGTTGGAGGAACTGGATGTCAATACTTAAAATTATGGAAAATATTTTTTAATGGATAATTTTATTTAGTTTGCAAGTTTCCACTTAGGAGGTTATATGGCATGGTGATAGGAATAATCATAATGTTTAATGATTTGTTTATTTGTATACTTTAATTTGATCAGCTCTGAGTTTGCTGTAGAATTGATATTTTTATATATTTTACTGATAACAAAGATGGACATATGTAGCACTTTCTAGTCAAAGTGCTCAGTATCAATTAAGGTCTTTAAGCCTAATAAAACCTTTAGTAGGTAGGATTTTACTTCATGCTCAGTGACTGTTCCTTAAATGTTAACACAAACTTTTACAGATCAGCCCAGAGCACCCACTGCTTCTGCAGCACTGTTAGTTTAGGTGTCCCCATGCCATTACACAGCACAAACGGCACCTTACTGGTCTCCCACTGCTTTTTGCAAAGCCAGTGCCTCTGTCAATTCAACAGTTGGTGCTCAAGCACATCATCAACCACAGCGTTGTCTGTGACCATCCAAACCAGCTGATTTCATGCGAGACAAATACAGCTCACCAGGCCAAGGACATGTGTGACAGACAGAGATAAAATGTTCTTGGCTGAGGAGTACTGGTCATAGAGAAAGCTTTTTGTGGAGACCGATCTGTTTTCTACATTCAGTTCATGTGGAAGGTATTTTACAGTGCCTTTTATTGATAACACTTTCCCACCATAACAAGAATAACTTCTTTTCATAAAGGTTGGAGGGAGAAGAGAATGCTTTTCAACCAGGTCCAAAATGGTTGGACTTGATCATCTTAAAGGTCTTTTCCAACCTAAAAAATTCTGTGATTCTTCAGTCAGTTATATCCAATTATTGATAAAACTTTATTTGTTCAACAATTTTTCCTCTGTCGTAACACTTTTCAGATGTCTTTATAGAACTGATTTAATTAGAGGAAGCATTATTTTATTTTCTTCTTCCGGTGAAATGATGAGTAATTCTTGTCTATCACCTTTCACTGTTCAAAACTATTGATCAAGCACATAGAAGACACCAATAGTTTTCAGACTTTCTTGTCATGTAGTCCTTCTGGATTTAAAAACTAAACCAGTGGCGTTAAAGTGAGCACTTCTCTTCAAAAAATGCATACGGGAGGTTGTCATTAATATAAAACTATTTCACAGACAGAGGTTTAACACATTTGCTTTAGCTTTTAAAAGATGGGTAAGAATATTCTCTGATGCTCCAGTTCCAGTTCTGAGTTAAGCAGAGGGGGAGGGCAGTGAGTAGAACTGCAACTATCCTGTTAAGCACTTAGCAAAGCAGTCGTCTTCACCTCAAATATGGGAATATATACAATATTTAGGGCATTAAGTCTCTTGTCTGGAACAATGGGGAACTAGGAAGACAATTCTAACCATGTCATCAAAAGCTTTTTGTTAATGGGACTCTGAACAAAGCTTCTCTCGCTTTTCTTTAAGCTTTGATGCAGTCATGGTGTTCTTGAGATTTTTTTTCATTTTACTTTTCATGCCTTCAATTTAAGTAAAGACATCATTTCAAAGTAATTTTCTTTAAACAATATTATTCTTATTCATTTTTTCATGTTATCCTCTGTATGTTTCTGTGCTCTGTTAATGATTTCTTTCACACAATCAGTAAAGCATACAGTAAATCTCTACTTATTCTGTCATCTCTTTCTCTTCCTTTTCTGAAAAATCACAGTATTTTTAGGAGTTTCTGGTTTATTGCCTTTCCATTCTTCTGTTTACTATCTAAAACATAAATAACGGATCTTTCACTACGTTGGGTTTTCAGCACCAATTGAATTGAGTCCTTCATTCTTCTATGTTCATGGCATCCTCTTTCTACTAGACATGACACAATTCTTAACAACAGATATACACATAGACTACAGAATCAGAAAACTGTGTGGTTTGTATGACCAATGTGTTGTTTTGGAGGGATGGGAAGAAAAAAACTCCAAACAAACAAACAAAAAGCACCCCTCTATAAATATTCTAATACTGTCTAACTTTTCCTGAAAATATATATATATGGTGAAAAATGCAGTATGTGTGGTGACTAACAACACAGGTAATCTCTAACTCATGAATTAATCTCTGTGATATCATAGGCATTCATCCCTTGACATGGAAAGGGAATGTTTCCTCTTCTTGAAGTTTCTGCTGTGGGATAGCAGTATATTCTTTAAGCAATGATGCCCCAAGCTGGATCTGTCATCTCGTCAGTTTGTGTTGGGTGGGAACTGAGCAGGTAGTTCGGTTTTGCCCATCTATGCCAACAACGATGTTCCAATCCTCTTAAAAAGAGACGTGCAAAACATAGGGTAAAACTCATCCTTCCCATACGAGTAACTGTTGTAGCAAGGGATCTCTGATTTTGTTGTTGCTGAGATTCCTGTGTAAAGGCAGCATGGAAAGTACGTATTATTTCCAGTTTCTATCTTTTTGGAAAAATCAGTCTGTGACCATGAAGGACAGAAATGCTGTTTGCTGCTGTGTCCTGTTTTGCAGGGGTTTTTTCAGCTGCATTTTTTTTGCATGTCTTTCAACACAGCGCAAATTCTGCTTTGACAGTTGAAGAATGAAAACTGAATGTGTTGTCATCTAATAAATGAAGGCAAAAATGAGAACAAAACTCTGGAAAAGTTGATATGCTATTTCTCAAAAATATGTTCAGATAACATTCAGTCAGCGATGGTCATTCAATGTGAGGTTGCTTACATGATTCAGGGATGTTTATAAAAGTAACTTTAGCTGTCCCTTAACTGGGTATCTGAAGGAGAGAAACTACAACATAGATTTGAAGGCGTATATTGCACTGAGACAAAAATCTGTCATCCGGTCCTTTGGGAGTTAGTTTGTCAAATTGTTTTAATTCTTAAGCAGTAGTCTTAAAATAACCAGATGGGCTGCAATTCTGAGTAAAACTAGGGAAGCATTGTCAGCATTATAAACTTGGTAAGGTAGGTGATGTGGATCAATTCATGCTGTCTTTGACTTTCTGCTTCCGTTAGAATTCTGGAAGATCATTAGCTGCCTCTAGGATGTATTTGATTAATAGGCTTGGTTAAACAAAAGAAGTGAGGTCAAGCGTGATCAGAAATTATCAAAAATGTTTATTCTAAAGGGAATTTCCACTTTCCAAATTATGAATGGGGGAAGGTACCTTCTCTCTTGACTCTGATTAATTTAACTGTGTTTTATTGTAGTGATAACCTGCAAGAGCTTTGTTTTGCCGATAAATGAAGTTTTATGCCATACTGCACTGTTTAAAAGCAGTGTGTTAAAGTACGTATTCTTAGTATGCATGTTAAGGAATAATAAACTTAAAAGACAGCTCTAAGGAACTAGTGTTTTTTAAAACACCATACAGATTCTTTAACTTGGAATAAGACAAGGAAGTGCACATCTTTATGATATCCTTTATGGTTTCCTCTGAAGATGATGGTGTAGATTTTATTTTTCACCTGCATAATTTCATACAGAAGACAATTCAGCCAATTCACATTCTGTTACCTATGTGCGAATACTTATCTGTGCCAGAGATGTAGCTATTGACTGGTTGTTACAGGTGTAGAAAGAGGAAGACTTGGTGTAGAAAGAGGGAGAATGTATTTTAACCATTAATAATCTCCATATTTTCTAACTCCCTTCCTCCTCATTCCTTGCTCTTCCAAAAGTTATCATGCAAATCGTTTATTTCAAGCAATGATGAAAAGGAAGAATTGTATGGACACATGAGTAACACTATAGTTTGCTTATCAATGGCTTGCTTGGGGGGTTTTTTGTTGCTCCTATTTTCTTCTTCAGGTCCATTGGTTTGTTCAGATTAAACATGCTTTATAGCCTAAAGATGCTATTTCTGCCTACTTAGTTCCCCATGAGATGAAAGCAATGAGTTTCAGTGTATTTACTTCTGTGCTATTCACAATTAGTTTTATAATCTATACCAAGAATGTCAGGTTTTTATAAATCCAATTCATAACTCTCACTTCTCTGATGATGGCAGAGAGTCCCTGGAGATACAATATGACTTAATTTCCTTATTATAAGATCCTTTTGGGCTTCTAAATTACTGCTGTCCTAAAAATTGCTGCCAACACAGGTAGCAGGTTTACACTAGCCGGATCTTAATCTGGAACATTGGTATCATTCTCCTAATTAACAAGAAGTCAATTTTTGTTTATTAGCCTCTGCAGGCATGAATTTGTCTTGTTTGAATAGGTAGCTTTACCTTTTTTATACAATTTTGATTTGCAAAACTTTGACAGTTGCATCAAATGGTTTACCAATAGAGCAAAGCTTACTGGCTTTTCATCTTTTCAGAGCCAGTATTACTTGGTCAGCATGTGCTTGCTCATAACTTAAAGATCTGGACCAGCTTCTTTAAGAAGAAGAACTTGTTACATAAATATCATCTATGATAGGTCTTGGTTGCCCTCTAAACAAATTAGTTTAATTTTCACTAGGAACAAATGAAGTTCAGTGTAATTATATATGTTTACCACAACTGTTTCATTTATTGACAAAATCTTCTATTTCCAACTCCATCTGCTGTTTCTGACACAAAAACAACAACATACTCTCTCTTAAACACAGTCACATCAATAAAGGAAGATGTGCCAGAAACTATTTTGAGCTTAGTGTAGGGGGTTTATCCAGTTGATAACAGTTTTCCCAGAGTTGTTCAGATAATATGATCTGTTCAGACATTGGGTCGTTGTACAATCAGATTTACAAAAGCAGAATTTGGACACCAAGTTGGGGGGAAGTGTCAATCTGCCGGAGGGTAGGATGGCTCTGCAGAGGGACCTGGACAGGTTGGATCGCTGGGCAGAGGCCAACGGGATGAGATTTAATGTGGCAAAGTGCCGGGTCCTGCACTTTGGCCACAACAACCCCAGGCAGCGCTACAGGCTGGGAGCGGGGTGGCTGGAAAGCTGTGCAGAGGAAAAGGACCTGGGAGTGCTGATTGATGCTCGCCTGGACATGAGCCGGCAGTGTGCCCAGGTGGCCAAGAAGGCCAATGGCATCCTGGCCTGTATCAGGAATAGTGTAGCCAGCAGGAACAGGGAGGTGATCATCCCCCTGTACTCAGCCCTGGTGAGGCCACACCTCGAGTACTGTGTCCAGTTTTGGGCCCCTCACCACAAGAAAGACATCGAAGCCCTGGAGCGTGTCCAGAGAAGGGCAACGAAACTGGTGAAGGGGCTGGAGCACAGGTCTTATGAGGAGCGGCTGAAGGAACTGGGCTTGTTTAGTCTGGAGAAGAGGAGGCTCAGGGCAGACCTTATTGCCCTCTACAACTACCTGAAAGGGAGTTGTGGTGAGCTGGGGGTTGGCCTCTTCTCGCAGATAACTAGTGACAGGACAAGGGGAAATGGCTGCAAGTTGCGCCAGGGAAGGTTCAGGTTGGAGATGAGGAGAAAATTCTTCTCTGAAAGGGTGGTCGGGCATTGGAACGGGTTGCCCAGGGAGGTGGTGGAGTCACCATCCCTGAGGGTGTTTAAGGAAAGGTTAGATATGGTACTTAGGGATGTGGTTTAGTGGGTAATAGGTGGTGGGGGGATGGTTGGACTAGATGATCCTTGAGGTCACTTCCAACCTTAATGATTCTATTCTATTCTATTCTATTCTGAGTGACACCAGAAGAAAAAAAGCACTAAATATAATAATAAGTGACCATAAAGTCTTGGTGTAATGCATATCGGAAGATGTTTTTTAGTCCAGATTTGTATTCCTGGATTACATTTAACACAATATCTAAGTTGTTATAAACTCAAGCAACCATCACTTTTACGGGGTGGGGGGTTTTTTTCTTGTTTTTACACATGGGGGATCACATAGAACAAAATCCTGATGAAGGAAAAACTCCCATTCATTTAGCAAAAGGGCTGTTTTCCAACTGCCACCTCAGTAAAAAGAGCATTTCAATTTACTTATGAGAAAATAACATTGCAGGGTAAAAAATGACAGCTTTCTCATACAAGCTTTTTAAGAAGAAAACAATCTTTTTTCAAACATATAATACAACAGTGGTGTTCAGACTGTCACTGCAGCAGCTTGGTTCATCAGACCCAGGTATTGCCCAGGCTCTTCTTAGAGGTTCTTCTGTGATTCTTCACAATTGACCATTGTCTTTACTGCATAAAACAAGCCTTTGTATTATCAGCAAACTTAAATCACCCTGCACTATACCCTTGTTTTCCAGGTAATTTTTTTTTTTAGTATATTGAGTGGAATATATATAGGTCCTAGTACAGACTATGGCAAAACTTCACTGGAAATCTACTGTAAGAACCATTTCATTTTACCCTCTACACCATATATTTCAGTCACTATATTTATACATGTCAGGTTTTTCATCTTATGCTACGACTTGTTAAATTCCTTAAACACCTGGAAATCCAAGTGGATATATCAGCTAGACCACCCACATCTCTCTGAAAAGTCTGAAATTTTGGCAGGGCAGGGATTTCCTTTTGCAGAGCCATGCTGATGTCTTCTGTATTTATCCAGGTAAGGTGTCCTTCAGTTATACATTCTCATAATTTGTTACTGAAGCCTGTAATTCCCAAGATGTTCTTTGAAACCTTCTCTGATAATTCGTACTTGAATGAGAGAGTTTGAAAGCCTTTCTGTTCCACTGAGGTACAAAGCACGCGGGTTTCGTAGCTTGTATTGCAAGCAGAGTTACTGTGTTGTAGTTGTGCTGGTCTGAGGGCATTGGTGGGGCAAGGGACAGGTCTTTTCAGTAAAATGACTGAACAAATCCTTGAAACCCCTCCTTTTATGGTTACATATATGTAAGGATTGATGAGTTTTACTGTAGGTTGCATGTGTAATTATATATACATACATATATATGTGTATGCATACATGTATATTACATGATCGCTTGTGGAATATAAATGTATATTCTATTGTATACTATGTAACTATACCTATATAAAAGGCCATATTTGTTGCTGTGCATTTACATTTGAATGTGCATAGTTACTTAAACTTCCATCTAAGTTGTTTTAAGATGGAAGATTTTTCTTTCCTTTTTTTTTTTTTTTCATACATGGACAAAAAAGACTATTTTTTATTATGGTGGACTCTGGAACACCGACCCATGCAAGTATACTAGCTAAATCTGAGAGGCTTTAAGAGACTGGAAATTAGGGACCACAAGAAAAACATCTACTACACCAGAGAGAGCTAAGTTTGGTTTAGGGTCTTGCTTGTGCTGTGTCTACTACTGTGTCCTTTCCCTTTACTGCTCAAATGGAATGTGCTGCCTCTGACTGTTGAATTCTTTACACCACTTTGTTGGCAAGTGAAAGTCAGGTCATAGATAAAACATTTACCATAATAGTTCTTCATGGTACCTAATTATGAGATACATCGCTCCTGTTATCCACACGTTTATCATCTGCTCCATGCAAACTGCAGTAGTCCTTATCACATTTTTGGTTGCTATATAATAATAATAATAGTAATAATAATAATGTCAATCTAATGTTCTAAAAATAAAGAAGCTGTCCGTAATTCATATTACTTTTAAAGTCTTTAAACAAATTTTAAATATACCAGTGCTGAGTTTCTGCTTTGTTTTCCTAAATCCTACCTTGAAATTACAGTTTTATGAATTATAAAACACATATATTCATTTATTTATGTATTTTTAAGGAAATAATATGGAGTAACTGCCTCTGTGAGAGCCATGCAAGTCAGACTAATAAAATATGAATGAAGATCTCTTTAAAAATAAATTGGAAGCAAACATACTCATTTGCACTTGTTATGTAATGATTCTTTTATGTTTTATCTTTCACTTAAGAAATTATAAGTAGTTTATTGAATATTAAAATGTATATTCTATGTTACTAGAGCTACAGAGCTCATTGCAGACGAGTTTATGGCTTTTTTTAAGAACTAGAATCTTTAAAAAAAAAAAAAAAAAAAACAAAAAACAAAAAACAACTCTTTCCCAGAAAGCACTGATATATATATACACACCTGTTTGAAATGGCAGTATAATATTACGTGTTGGACAGTTTCATCTGTGTGGTGCATATAAAATATTTGAAGTGATATTTCTGTTGGTTCATACTTTTACAAAGTTTTGATTGGTTTTAATGTTTTTTAATGCAAGATTTCTCTGTAGAATATGTTTTGCTCCTTGGCTGTAGAAAGGATTTCACATCTTTGCACTCAGGAAACTTGCTGCTTCTGCTCTTGCAAACAGCAGCAAGCTTGGAGGGCTAGCAAAGACATGGAAGGACAAGATTAACGTAGAGAATTATTTTGACAAACAAAAAAAATTAATCGAATAAGGAGATGCTATTGAGTAAGGGCAAGTGCAATGTTTCTACACTTTGAAACAGAATATATTAATACATATAAATAATAACAGAAATAAAGAGAAATAGAAATAATGAGCAAGTAGAGGATAGGGAAGCTGACTCAGTAGCAAATATTTAGAGTACGAACTTGTGGCTATGGTGCTTCACAAACAGAGTGTGACTCAATAGTCTGTTTGTGTTGCCAAGGGTTAAAATGTTTGCAGGTGCTATCCCTATACCTGCATCCTGTATTGCGCAGAAATAGCAATGCCTCTATTGTTGTACACTGTTCAGGTTTTACTTCCACATTGCGAAAGGTTCTGGAGTTAATGTTTTAAAAAAGATGTGAAAAAACCCAGATCTGTAAGTCTACACTGTGTTCATTTGCCCTATTTATTGGCAACACTGTCTCTTATCATCTGGTAACACTGGAAATAAAAATCAAGACAAATGTGAATAGGATTTCAATACACAAAATCTAAAGCGAAGGTTTTAATCAAAAGACCTTGTAAGGATAGATGGCTGCTCTTTGTGGAAGGTTTCTATTACTTTAAAAAAAAAAAATCAAAAAAAATCCATGGTAGGCTGGCAGCACAAATCAGTCACTGCAAATCAGGCAGAAGAGGGATCTTTTATGGCATCCTGTGTCTATACTTTTTCCTGTTCTTGCTGTTGCTTAGCCTTCCCTCACTTCAGTGCTTCAGTCCTGTAGCTGGCCTGCTGGTTGCCACCATGCACACCACTCTCAGTCCTGGAAGCTTTCTTGGGCAGCCTTCATTTTGTTTTATTTCATTTGACATCTGTATCAAGAACGACAGAATTCAAAGTTTGTGTTGAAGAATCCATACCTGTTGAGCTACGTGCATTTTCGCACCTACCCCCGGAGTGAAATAAGTCCCTGTAAGCTATTTCACAATTTTGGTGTGAGTTCACTGCATCAAAGTTTTATGGAGAAGCAGTATGAAATGAAACAGTAAGAAATCACACTGATAAGTTCCATGTTTCTGAGCTCTTCCTTGTGCTTTTTTTTTTGAAAAGGAAATTATTTCTTAGATGACTGTTTTCTCTGCTGTATGGAGGCATCAGATGTCTTAAATCATTATTTTGCTGGTATTATAATCTCAGGGTCTATAGCAGAAAATGCAAACTTCCTCCTAACTGTTTTACCATAGCAGTATTTATTTTATCCGTTTGCTGACCTACTTCTCTGCTAACAGCAACAGCAAAGGAATACGGAACCCACCATCCTTCCAATTTCTGCTGTTCTTTTTCCTGTGAAAAAAGATAATAAGCAAAATGAACGGTTTGATGTAACTAATGAAACAGAGGAAAAAAAAGCATCTCTAGCCAGGGGGATAAGAAGCTGTGATTTCATTAGAGCTTATAATTACTGCCAAAAAGATTCAAAAATGGTTGTAGTGCCAGGTTGATGGGAAAAAGGAGAAGCAGCTAGTTGTTCATGGTGGCTGAGAAGTTGCAACCTCTTAGATATATTTTCCAAATAGACTTTGCTGTGTTGCTTCACATGATTTAAAATATAGAATATAAACAACTGTATCCATATTAAAATAAAGCAATATCCCCATATGCTCTTCCTCTCATAACAATCCAGTGTCTCTGCACAGACATGTTTATTTCACTTCTTATTATCCATAGATTGACTTCGGAGAAAATATCAAATGAGAGAGGAAAATGAGAAAAAAAAACCAAAACAAAAACACTGATTTCCTGTAGACTTCAAAGAGCTCTGATGCCTCTAGTTTTAAGGTATTAAGCAAACAGCTTCCTGTAATACCAAACCAGTAATTAGTTGAACTAAACTGAGAAATTTCTTAGTGTGTGGCTCTTGTGTGTAAGTTCAAAAATTTGGACGTGCTAATGAAGCCACAGGATTTCATTACCAGGTATGCTGAAAATGATCTTATGTTTTAGTGTTCTGAGCAAATCTACATTATCTGCCATGACAGGAAAAAAAAATAAAATTAGCCATTTAAGAAGTAGATACTTTGGAATGATAGAGAAAAAATACTCTAAGCCCTACAACTTTCCTTTAGTGTGCAACCATTATTAGTATGATTGAGAGGGGAATTATTTCTGACCGTGAGGTAATCATTTTACATGCCAAAATGTGAGATTTTGATCAGTATTGTTAAAATAATTTGCACAGGTAAACATGTGGTTGAATGGTATAAAACCGCCTGGCAGCTCTTCCAGGCTGGGAACCAGCAGCTTCCTCCACTGTTCCCCCTGAAGTCAGCTGCCAGCTAGGTTGAAACCTCTTGTTTAGTCTGGACTATCCATCATAAGGCACTTTGTTCCTAAATCGCCTCTTGACTAGATTTACATGGAAAAGTGTTTCCAGGTGGTGGCAGGGATAGGTGCTTTCTTTAGCAGTATATAATACAAACTCAGCTAATGGGTTGCATGTTTCTCTTCTGAGCCTGAATAAAGGCATGGTTGCCAAGTCATTACCTGAGAAAAAATTATTGTGAGGCTTTGTATGCGTGTACATGGATGCAGTACTTTTTTTATAAAGAAAGTCATGGTACTTTGGGCAAAGCCTGTGGAGCACTACAGCCATTCAACTTGTAATTTAAAAGTGACAATTGAGGTGCTATAATTTATAACACATGCAATAATTAATACAGAAATTAAATATTACGTTTCAGGTGGATTAAGGTACAATTTTAGTAAGAATAAGATTTTTAAGTTAAGATCATTTTACATCTGTGTACGCATCTTCTGTGTGCAGTGATATAATCTTAATATTGATTAAAAAAAAAATCTGATCTGACACTTCTGCTTAAAGAAGTTTTTATTGACTTTCTACTAGACTCTAAGAGTCTTTAAGAGAACATTGATGCAGTTTGCAAACAAGGTACTTAACTTTGAATGTTGTTTCTGACCTTTTCATTTATCCTAGAAATATTATTAGGAAGAATCCCTTTGCTAGTGTTCAGTATTAATGGAAATTACATGTGGAAAATTCTTTTGTTTACATGTTATATGACAATTTATCAAGAGTTTTAGGGAATCTTATAGACACAGAAAAGAGCCATTTGGAAAAAGGAAAGAAGTGCAACAAAGAAAAGTGAAAGATGATCGTAATAAATATATAGTCTTCCTCTGTATGTTCCTCTTACACTGCAAGGTTTTTCATTGCTTACAGTTCACACGCAAATCTCTCACAAATTTTGGACGCCATGTACTTTTCTGCAGAAATAATCTGTGATGAATAGTCTTCACTTATTAAATGATGATAAGTGATGTAACGTTTCCTTGTCTCACATTTATGAAGGATTTTTCCAATATAAATGAAGACTACAGACGGGACATCTTTAGGACAATATGTTTATAGGATCTTAATCAGCAGGTTTGTGGACTTCCTCAATTTATATTAAAGCATGTGTACAACCCACCCCCTTCTGTAAGGTGCTTTCATATTTCCCTGGAGTTTGTCCTTGAATGACTGGTGGCAGTGAAGATGAATTTGAACCTGTGGTCTTGAAATAGAAAACGATACAATTCAGTCCTCCTCTAAATGAAAAAGATCTCCATGGTAAAACACGTGTCAAATTACTTACACAGGAGAAATTTTAACAAAGATGTCTTAATAGCAGAGAACTTTCAAATTGGAAAAGAAAAGCTTGTTTAATTACTGAGGTTTACCATTTCTTGTGAGGTGAAGCATGATTGATATTTAGAGACCTTATTCCACAGGTGTCTTGCTTCAAAGAAGTACTGGTGTGTTTTTGTCAGAGTAGCCATCTGGCTTAAAATTTGCACGTGTTACTGTTCTAAATTGTGCTTTGTTGACATATATGAAAGTCACAATGCTTCCTGCTAGAAAAAAGTTCCATAGAAAAACTGTAGTGGAATAAGGGAAGATGTATTTCCTTACCTGGGGGAATACGGTCCCTACGTAACGGAATACCTGTTGCCTAACCTTGTCCAACACTTACCAAACCTGTGATATTTGAGATAATCTGATATATTTCTCATCTTCTTTTATAGGCTAAGCTTTCATGCATTAACTTTGTCTACAGTTTGGGATAATTTCTATGGGCTGTTTATTGTCATGTCATGTTGTGGCTTTTTTACAAGTCCTAATGCTTGGCTGTTGATCCCCTCTAATAATGAGTTACGTAGTGTAATACCACCATCTTTACTGTTAGCACAGCAATTACAATGTGGTTGGGGTTTTTTTCTGAGGATATGCCTATTGAGTAGCTATTGATAAATCAAATGGTAGGGATTCTGACTAAAATTTCTCAGTGTAGTCTTATTAAAAATGAATCTGATATATACTTTTTGCAATGCTGTATTCAAAACAGTTGTGAGGAATGGCAAGCTGCCACTGTCTTCATGCCTTACCATGCTGATTCACCACCCATACCAGACAGTGCTGTCACTCATTTTATAAAAATGGAAAATTCTTCAATAAAACACCTTTAGTTTTGAAAATAGCAGCAGCAATAGCAAACTCCTTTTTGTTTAATTTTTACCCAGTTAGTTAGATTATAGCTAAATTCCGTAGAGGAGGCGGTACAAATTTCTGTATGTGTAATCTCATTTTGTAATTTTGCATCTGCAGTTATTAGTGAAAAAATACAAGAATACATTATAGCTACTAAGATATTGCTTATGATGTTCAAAGTAGGGAGTGCTTATAACTGTTATTCTTGATTGACTCAGTTGTGAGAGCAGTTGGGCTGCTGAATGGCAGATCCACTTTATAACCAAGTGCGAGTTGATCTTAATGCTGTAAGAAAACTACCTGAAGACATCCTTTTTTTTTCTCTCCATAAAACCTGTCTCACTTTAGCCTGCCGCTCTTATGCAGTTAAGTTTCCATATATGATTCGATGGCATGCAGCCAATCTATGCTTGACATGGTATATCTTTATATGTCACAAAACAGCATGCATACACAGCTTTCCTGCAGCAGGATTTTTCTTCTCTGTCCCCACAATTCTCATTTCGCCTTAATTAAGAGCTCCACTCAACAGTTACATTTCTGCTAAAAAAAAAAAATCACACTAGGAGGACAGGAAAATAAAAGGTTATGCTTTGGAGGGCCAATTCATTAGGAGAAAAAAAATATACCTACCTTTGTTTTCTGGCAATAACTGACCTGTAGAGCTGAGTGCCCATGCCTCTCTCTTCCATACACCATATATGGGACTGTTTTCAACAGAATTGAATCCACAAAGGGCATGAACAGGAGTAACATTTTCTGAACAAATGAATTATTTACTACTTTGGATGCCTGTTGCCTCTACTTACTTTTCTTTGACATAGAAAGCAGTGTAAAGGAAGAGGTAGGCTCAGAAGGCAACAGTTCCATCAGATTCTTCGAGAAGGCTACTGAAGAGAAGTAGAGAGTGCAAACACAAGTCTGAAAGCAGCCTTTAGAACTTACGAGAACCCCACTTTGTGTGACTGAGTTGCTGTAGACCGCTAAAGGGTGAAATACTAGGCAGTGTCTAGCACCAGAAGGTGTCCTTCTGCTCACTTCAGTTTTAAACTCTAAGAATAAAGCTTCAACCTAAATATAAAGTAATGCTCAGAAGTCTTACAATTTATCCTAGTTCAGAATTCGATTTTTCTTTGTCATCTTAAGAAAGCCACAGTCACTGTAAAAGTTTCAAAGTTTTCAAGTCTTTTTATGATAGCAATCGTGGTTTGTTCCATCAAGGATCAGAAACAGTGATGTGATTTTTAGAAACAATTAAGCAACATACTCAAATTCTAAGTACTGGGTCCTACAGAATCTACAGACTCTACATAGAATCACGGAATCATAGAGCGGTTAGGGTTGGAAGGGACCACAAAGATCATCTAGTTCCATCCCCCCTGCCATGGGCAGGGACACCCTACGCTAGACCAGGTTGCCCAAAGCCCCATCCCACCTGGCCTGGAACACTTCCAGGGATGGGGCCTCCACAGCTTCTCTGGGCAACCTGTTCCACTGCCTCACCACCCTCACAGCAAAGAATTTCTTCCTAATATGTAATCTAAATCCCCCCCTCTTTTAGTTTATACCCATTACTCCTTGTCCTGTCACTGCACTCCCTGATAAACAGCCCTTCTCCAGCTTTCCTGTAGGCCTCTTTAGGTATTGGAAGGCTGCGATTCAAGTCTCCCCGTAGCCTTCTCTTCTCCAGGATGAACAAGCCCAACTCCCTCAGCCTGTCCTTGTAGGAGAGGTGCTCCAGCCCTGTGATCATCTTTGTGGCCCTCCTCTGCACTTGCTCCAGCAGCTCCACATCTTTCCTGGACTGAGGATTCCAGAGCTGGACGCAGTACTGCAGGTGGGGTCTCACAAGAGCAGAGTAGAGGGGGAGAATCGCCTCCTTTAACCTGCTGGCCACACTATTTCTGATGCAGCCCAGGACACAGTTGGCTTTCTGGGCTGCCAGCACACGCTGCCCGCTCGTGTTGAGCTTTTCATCAATCAGCACCTCCAAGTCCTTCTCTGCAGGGCTGCTCTCAATCCATTCTCCGCCCAGCCTGTAGTTGTGCTTGGGACTGCGCTGACCCATGTGCAGGACCTTGCACTTGGCCTTGTTGAATTTCATGCAGTTTGCACAGACCCACTTCTCAAGCCTGCCAAGATCCCTCTGGATGGCATCCCTTCCCTCCAGCATGTCGACCGCACCACACAGCTTGGTGTTGTCGGCAAACTTGCTGACGGTGCCCTCAATCCCACTGTCCATGTTGCCGACAAAGATGTTAAACAGTGCCGGTCCCAGTACTGACCCCCGAGGGATGCCACTCATCACCTATGCCCACTTGGACATCGAGCTGTTGACCACAACTCTCTGAGTGCAGCCATCCAGCCAATTCCTTATCCAGCGAGTGGTCCATCCATCAAATCCACCTCTCTCCAGTTTAGAGACAAATATGTTGTGTGGGACAGTGTCAAACGCTTTGCACAAGTCCAGGTAAATTATGTCGGTTGCCCTTCCCTTGTCCACTGATGCTGTGACCTCATTGTAGAAGGCCACCAGATTTTTCAGGCACGATTTGCCCTTAGTGAAGCCGTGTTGACTGTCATCAATCACCTCCTTACTTTCCATGTGCCTGAGCATAGTTTGCAGGAGGATCTGCTCCATGATCTTGCCCAGCACAGAGGTGAGGCTGACCAGCCTATAGTTTCCTGGGTCTTCCTTCTTTCCCTTCTTGAAAATGGGGGTTATGTTTCCCCTTTTCCAGTCAGTGGAAATTCACCGCTGCATTTCCTAAATGATTTGTTGTGAATTATTGACTCTACTGTCAGCTATTGGTTGGTCCCTGTAACTAAGGGACATGCTAACTGCTTTAATAGGTCTTCCTTTTTCTAATCACGTTCTTTGCCCTGTCTTACGAAGTATTTTCACTCACTTCTCAATCCTACTGGTTGATTGCTCCAGTAACAAGGACTGTCAATGACTGTGGTTAGTAATTATGCTGATGTGGGCAGACAATCCATCATGGTGGATTTTGCATGTGGCGGCTGACAATTAATCATGGGACCATGGTGCAGAAACTACACAGCAGAGCAGAAATTTGTCTTCTAAAGGCCAGTTCAGGGTTGGAGCATAAAGAATAATGAACCCCTAGCTGGTAGCTCTTGTTTACCAATCAATCTTCCTATTTTGGCTTTTAAACTCTTCTGTAGGGTTTGATGAAATCATACATAGAAGTGATAATAATTGCTCCATTGAAAAAATGCACGTTTGAAGATTTCACTTTGATACTCTTGGGTGGTTGGGGTATTTTTATGTTTCCATCTAGTACATAGTAAGAGGAGCTAGGTACTTGATAAATTAGAAACTGGATGTATTAGTTCTGGCACTGGGTGAGGGAGAAGTGTGTGCAAGGGTGGAAGGTCTTGTTGCTATACTCATGGCAGACATTAAGTATCCCCATAAGATCAATAGAAGAGTCCTGAAAATAACATGAATATTTGCTGTCATGGTTTGGCAGTATATCCGGAGATGACTGATGTTCCATCAAAGTATCTCTACTCAGATTCATTGAAAATGTTCTTCCTTTTGAGGATTCAATAGCTTGGATGTAGCTTATTGTATGAAAAACATTAGAAAGCGTGAAGTTCTTTGTAGCTTGTTTCCTGAACTTGCTTGGTACTGGCTAAGGCAATATTGTTCCCATAGATGTTGTAGTCCAATATTTCCATAATGATAGGATCCCTCAGCCACACTGGATATAGTCATGGACAACAGGTTGTGCTTAGCTGCAATAGTAAAGGTTTATGGAGATTATGAAGAAAAAAGAATGGAGCAAACCAGCATTGATTTTTTTGTCAGTTGACAATAGGATCTCACAGTTTCTCTTTGAAAATTTTCTCAGCTTCTGCTCATTTTCTTTAACTGCTAGGTTTCATCTTCCTTAGACACTTCCTCAACACTTGCTGATAATTATTCTTTTAACTCACTCCCACCTCGTGCAGTGGTCAGTGGCATGAGCTGATCATGAGGACCCTTCCTCATGGTGTTTGAAGATAATCCTACAAGATCTGTCCAACCTATAACTGCCAGTCTTAGAGCTACTCAGTTTTAACCGTTGCATCCAGGATCCCACAGCAGTGCATTGCTGCATCTGAGTGTTATAGCGTAGGATGCAGACATGACAAGCACTTGCGGAGCAATTGCTAACTTAGTGAACACATCAGAAAGAAATTTGGCCTAGTAACTGATAAAGAAGAGCAGGCAACAATGGATTCACTATTGTAGTCTGTGCTTGTTTCTACCTGAAAGAGTTTTGTCACAAAAGGCAGATGAGATAGGATTCCGCTCCTTTTTCCTTCCTGATGGACACTCCAGCTGAAGCTAGCCTGGCGGAAAGCCAGAGCAAAAGATCAATCTTTGATTTATTTTTCTTTAAAGAAAAATACATATAAAAAAACCCAGTCTATAGAAAGCAGCACTTTAGAAAAACTGAGTGTAGTTCTTGTGGTGTTTTAAAAGTCAGTCTCTGACAGCAATAGGATATTGAGTGAAATGGACCTTTAGTCTCATCAGTATGGCTATCTATCAGAAAAAATATCATCTACGTTTCTTTGAAAGCCTCATGGCCACTTAGATTCTGTATACCCAAAGTTGTAGTGCCTCCATTGTATCTGGTGAACCTTGAACTATTTCCCAAATATACTCTAAATAAGCCTTGCCTTCCAGCCCAGTGGCTTGAGCAGGTCACTTCTGACCACATCATGTACAGCTATACAATGGGTACTTAATGACACCTTCCATTTCTCCTGACCTGAGGGAGTGACTGTTTCATTTACTGACATCAACCAGGACATGTTATGTCACTGTGACATTTCCACCAGTGAGTACTTTTAAGTAAGCATGAGATAAGTATTGGCTGTAAAAATGAAGTTACAGTTTCTCTTGCCTAAAAGTAGATGGATCAACTAGCTGCCAATTAAGGACCTTTTCATCTGTATTATATTTTCATCTGTATTTTGCATAAAAACACAACAGCTTCTCAGTAGTGTTTCTGGACAAAATTTGACACATGTATATGCAAGTTATTTGTTAACACTCCACCATTTACAAGGAACATCTACTCTGCTTCAAGTACTTCTTAGATAATTTCTAAACATGTACGTTTTGTGTCAGGTAGGTCACTGAATGTAGTGCACCAAGTTCATTGTTTCATTGTTGTGTAAACTCCCAGAGTTTGTACAACGTGTATGAACCTTCCCGTCTATTTTGAGTGATAACTGTATAATTTTGCCAAAGTTTTCCTTCATCCTCTGTCTTTTTTGTTCCAGTGAAATCTTTCTAATCTCAACATGTTATACTAGAACTTCATTTGTGTTCTGGGGTGTTTCTTTACCTTTCTCAAGGCTTTTTTCTCAATTTCTGAATACTTGAAATCCCTGTGGCTTATTTTCTGGAATTCTGTAGTACTGGCCTATTGTATATTAAATATAGGCACTTTTTAGTGACGTTACTGTCTGATGATGAGAAAGTAGTGAAAATCCAGAGAACTCTGGATATTTTTCTTCTGGACTTTTGTGCAGCTGCTGCCTGATATTGAGCAAATCACTTCCCTCTCTGTGTTTGTTTTGCAGTCAGTAAAGTGGGGCAAGATTACCCTCATCTTTGACGATTCTAAAAATAGAAAGGGTTCTTGATTTTGCTATTATTTAGGCATTCTAGGCAAAAATGGAGAACTTTCCTCTTTGCCATATCAATGATTTAGCGTAGGAAAGACACTAAATAAAGATCTATCATCAAGAGGATGAAAGATTAGAGAAAGGTGCCTGTTTTACTCTTTTACCAGAAAAGTAAGGGTCTGAGATTTAGCCTGAGAGCATAATCAGATCCAAAGCACTACTCTGTCGGGAGGAAGCGCTCTCTGTGAGAATACACAAGAGCAAATTGTGGAAAGTGAAATCAGCATTTGCTCTAGTGAGGGGAGATGAACCACAAGCATCTGGACTTGATTGTAAAAACAGAACTTTTAATGTTGAAGACTAAAGTGATGCACATAGTTGTCTCATCATCTGTAATGGAAGTCTGTATATGAACAAAGAGTTCTTTTCAGTAATGAGAGTGGAGGTAGGTTCTCTGCTGGCTTTTTCCCCTCGAATAGAAAGAATTCAGTGAAGAAATGAGCTCATCTTCTCACCCAACAATTTACTCTTCCTTTTACTTCTCAGTTACATTTTACAACTTCTCAGCAAAACCAGATTTTTTTCATAGCTTGTTTAGAGCCACTACTGCCTAATCTCTTCCATGTCACATTGTTTCCTGATCTGCTCACCTCCCTTCACTGTTGCATTATAATGTTAAATGTATTGAGTGAGGGTAAAAGTACAGCTTCCTGCCCAAGATCAACTCATCTTGTAATCATCACATTTTTGGCCCTTCTTTATATAAATTAATAATTTGTCCGTATCGTAAGTATTATTATCATCTCTTGAATATGTATTTTTTCTTTTACAACAAAAAGGTTTTCAGATTTGAGTTTCACACCATTTCAGTTTTCTTCTGCAATTAAAAAAGCACTGATACTTATTTTAGTGTAGTATATAGTATATAACGTAGCATAACATTGTCAAAATTGTCATCATACTTCCTATATGTAATGTCAAACAAGGCTAGTCCAGTGATCTGGATTCACTTACTGCAGCCTTTGAAAAAACCTAAACATAACAACAACATAAAAGTAGAAAGAGAGAAAGGAAAAATAGAGAGGAAAAAAACCACCTTATTTGTTTTATCATTCTTTTCAACAAGAATAGGATAATACGGTTAGGTTCCATTCCTGGAAGCGTTCAAGGCCAAGTTGGATGGGGCTTTGGGCAACCTGGTCTAGTGGAGGGTGTCCCTGCCCATGGCAGGGGAGTTGGAACTAGATGATAGAAGAGAATAGAATAGAATCATTAAGGTTGGAAGTGACCTCAAGGATCATCTAGTCCAACCATCCC
>VWZZ01004619.1:218713-264550 GCA_013399095.1 Psophia crepitans | reverse complement strand
TTTTTTTTTTTTTTTTACAGAATCAAAAGATAATTGAGGTTGGAAGGGAAGGGACCAACCTCAGACATAAAGCAGGTTGCTCAGAACCTTGTCCAGCTCAGTGTTGAATATTTCTGGTGGTGGAGATTCCACAATCCAGGTTGTCAAGTGTTTGATCCATGAAAAGCTTTGACAGAAACAGCACTGGTATAATAAGATTTACATATCTTGATAAATAATGAGGTAACGCTTTCCTGTTTTATCATGTCAGGGATTTTAGAGAAGTTCTTCAGATCATTTGCACACAGTCTGACTTGTTCCCATTCCTCATCCTTGTTTGAAAACACTTTTTCCAGGGTTGCTGGCCTTGCCTGCAGGTTTCTCACCAGCGGGGATGTGGCAATGTTCAGTAGTTATCATTCAGGAAACCTAGGGTTGGTTTCATGGAATTAACTCTGTAGCTATGTCACTTTTATTGAGAGTGTGAAATCCCTTTAAAAACAATTGTGTAATAATGATCTATTCACTAGAAAAAACACCTAAACACTGCAGTAAATTTCTTGTAGTAAAACATGCAGGATTCAGAAGAGGTGTTCAAAACAGTTCAAAAGGCATTTAATTAGATGGAAATTTAAAGTTAATTTAACTAGTGTTTCTTCGTTAATTCATTGTATTTTAGACATTGAATTGGTCCTGTTAATGTCCTTTCTTTTATTTCTGTCAGTTGAATCAAAATGGGATGGAGGTCTGTCTTTCCTTCTCAAATATTCCAAGTTAAATCCTTCTGGTGTTGAATCTTTTTTCGCAAGTATCCCAAGAAGAATTGTCTTTTAATTTCACTGTCCCTCTGCAGACTGCTAAGGTGTGGCAAGTTCAGGAGTTTAAGAACTACTGTTGTTGCAATTAAGGCAGCTGCCGTGTGTTGTTCACGTTGCAGTAGCAGCTAAACCAAGAGGGAAATCTGTCAGACAGGAATCTAGTTTTCCAAGTTTAAGAGCTGAACGGGAAGGCTGGATGTAAGCTTGGGCACTTGTGCCTGATCTCCCTCTGCATTCTGCAGAGGACCTGAATGTGGTCCGCCGAGGCATTTATTACTTAGCATTGTAATGTTTACACGCTGGCATGGTTTACAAAAGCTCTCTTAAATATTCAGTATTTCTGTGGCCTGAAATGGGAGTTACAAAGACGCATAATAGCTGTTGGCTCTGCTTCCAGACTATATTAAGATACATTGCTTTTTCTATACCGTTTTGTACAGAATATGTGGAGTGTTGTCTTTTTCTGCAGGATGAAAACCAGTCTCGCTTCTCTTATTGTTTTGGCGGGGGAAATTGTGTCTACTTTTGTATGTAGTTAGTGGAAAAATAATTACACTCTTAATAGAAAAAAATCAATCTAATTGTGTACCCATATGTCATAGTTGAAGAAGCTGTAACTAGTTTCATCCTAAGATACTACGATTTTGAAAAAGAAAGGGAATAAATGTAATGGATTGTTCTTATTTTTTTAATGTGTAGATACTTTCAGAAGACCAAGAAAGGAGATTTTTACAGGATCATGTGCAGCTGGTAGTGTTTTCCATTTACTAATTCTAAGTTTGATTACATGTAATATAAACTTGATTACACATGGGGAAAAATTATTTTTCTCTTACAAATTATGGAATTGACACCATTTTATAATAAGCAGGGCAGAAAACCCGGCATCATTGGGAGGAGTGGCAAAAGATCTGTTGCTGTAGAGGGCTTTTTTCATTTGTCTTACAAAGTGATACCTGAAGTATTTGTGGCAAGGTCTGTAGTTGCAAGTTAAAAAGTACCAGGCAGATGTATGAATACTTAAACTCAGTGATCTTGATGGCTAAATATTTTAAATTTTTAGAAGGATTCCTAGTACAGCTTTTGCCTGGGCCAATCAGCCATACAAAGCAGTTCCCAGGCATGGTTTGGGAGATAGCAGGGACTAGGACTGTTCCTATTATACAGTTTGGGGGTTGGTGTGGTTGTTTTGGAGGTTCAGAGATGTTAATAGCATGGTCGTCACCAATCATCAGCTGGCCTGAGGGCAAACTTTGGCAGCATTTCATTGGTATGGATTCAGTCTGTGAACTCTGTCACATTGACCCTCACTTCATAGGCTACGGGCTTATGCCTGCCTGCTGGCTAAGCTCCTTTACACCACAGCAGTACCATACTACACCAACGGACATACTCAGGTGCCTGAATCTCTACCTAAGGCCATGCTTTCAACTTTGAAGTGAAGGCAGATGCGGATCTGGTCTTGACTTTGAACCACCCCTCTTATGCAGTCAACTAGGGCTAGCTTTCCATTCCAGATTTCTACAGGGTAAGAGCCAGAGTAACTCCATGGGTAACAAAAAACAGAGAGGGAAGATCAGGGAAGAATCTTAACAGGAGGTACACTAGCCGTAGTCTGTGCATTAGTGGGAGGAATGTATATAAACTTCCATGGTTTCATCTTGTTCTTTGTCAGCTCTGTCAGTCCATTGCCATGGACTCTAATACAGATTCACTGCTGAATAGCATATGAATCATAGCATAATTCTGATCATATGCATAGTAGCATATAGTGAAAGCCAAAGAAAATAGTAGAATGCTTATGTGAGGCATTCTCATATCCAAGTTCAGTTTGCTCTGGAAGTGGGATGTTTCTGTCATTTTAGATGTTGAAGAGGAAATCACTGAGTAAAATTCTGTGATCTATATTATGCAAAGACTCTTGTTAAATGGTAAGAATCATCTCTTCTGGTCCTAAAACTGCTGTTTTTATTTAGCTGAACGTAAGCTTTTCTGCAGTCCCTTCACTATGATGTTGGAACATCTAACTGTTATTAATCAATGCATTCACATAGCCTCTTAATCAAATAGAATTAAATATAAACATTTCCAATTTTAAGAGGAGGAATTAAGCAGCAGAGATCACATGATTTATTGGAAGTGAGAGAATCTGCAGCAAAACCAAAAGCAGAACCCAGTACACACTGCTGTGAGGTGCAGTAGACAGATATACAGACACACATATGTAATAAATCAATTTTGTAGTCCAGAAGGATAGCTAATATTAAATAAGATTGTAGCTGTTCCACTGGTAAGAGAAGTTAGCTGAACTCTTTGTAGCAGTAACAAATACAGATGTCTCTGTTCCTCCTTCTTGTGTGTGTGGTGTGATGGTTCCTTGCAGTTAAATACAGCAGTATGTCTGTTCCCTCAGACTCTAAGGTACTAACCCATAGCCAGTCACGCATAGCAGGACTGGAAGGATCCTCATGAAACTATGTTGTCTGTCTCCCACTTCAAGATAGGATCTCTGTGTGCTTGTCCCTGCTGACAGATGTTTGTCTAACTTGCTGTTGTGGTGCTCCCAGAATCACCTAGTCTTGCTTATTCCTCTGCTCCCTTCCCGTTTCATTCACATTTCTAGACATCTTCTGTTGCAGTTTAAACCCATTAATTCTTTTCTTACATACCATGGGTAAAAAGAAAGATCATTCTCTTCCAATTGTAGTTCAAATTTCTTCAATCTTTTCTCATGTTTTCTAGGCCTCTGATCATTCTCACTGTCACTCTAGTTGGCAGAAATTGGTCATGATGAGGGATACCCAAAACTGGGCACAGCATTTCACCTCAGATTGTGTCAGTGCTGGAGACTGCTTATGGATTTCTTCTCCCTATTTTGAAGACTCATGTTTGTAGGAGTCTTATATGGTTTTTGTTTTTTTTCCCAATATGATGACTGCCTTTTTCATAATAACTTGACTTTATTGACTCATATTCAGCTTCTGATCTACTCGAAGTCAGAGAACTGTTTAGAGGAACTACTAGATGAAGGAAACTGTTTCCCATCCATCCTTTGTACAACTGCTTATTTGCCCCTGAATGTTGGAGGCTTCCCTCTGTTGAATGAAATTCCTCTTCTTCAGTTCGATCGTTTTGAATTCTAATACCTCAGTCTCATATCTTTCAGCATTTTTCAGCTCCCTGTTATGTGGAAACTTAACTGATATGCTATTTAATAAATAGTATGCTCTTTTCCAGATCATTGATTCAAAAACCAGAGCAAGTTCATGACAAATTGTGCCAAATCCACATATGATACCTCTTTCTATTTTATAAAGTTAATGTTTGGCAATAATTGACATTATACTATGTGTAATTTTGAATGGCTGAGGAAAAAAAAAGATTGTATGAAAAATGAGATTCACATTAGTAAAAAGTACATGTTTCAAGTTCAACTCACTTAACCTCCTTTAATTTAAACAAAATGTTCTGTATGAATTTGAAAGGTGTGATGGCAATGAATGACAAGTATCTGACTCTAAAATTCAAGTTTTGTTAGTTAAATGTTTGTATGTAGCTCAAGTTTGTGATCCTTCCCTGATAGGAGGACAATTTAATTTTTTTTAATTTTTCTTCCAATTCTCTTTCTGAGGCCTGATTTTAGGCTAAAGAAGGGAGTATATTGAAAACTGGGAGAAAATAGGGAGGTAGCGTGACATCTTTCTGATCTCTGGTATCAGGAACCATGAACAGACCATCAAGGCATCTGAAAACATTAAAGCTGCACAGAGGAGCTTGAATAGGATGAAAGTACAGTCCTATTAATCAGCCTAATTGAAAATCTCATCTCCTCTGTCAATCAGTTTTTCTTCTCTTACTTTTAGTATATTCCGGTATTATCCTGGAATCATTTATGGTCAAAGGCACACCTCATTAATTTCTTGTACTAAAACCAAGCAAATGACATGAGATAGAACAAAAGAAAAATAACCTTGGTGCAGGTTTTAATGTGACTAAAAGCAAATAAACTCCTAAGGCGTTTGTTCCTTTTGTCCAAGACTCCATTAACGCTGAAGGCTGATAATGTGTTACGTTACCTGCTCAGTTTGTGACAGGCGCAGAGTGATTCAGTCATGCCTCTGGTAGACTTTTTGAGCTCCTGTTTCTGTGATTTCTCCTTCAGACGGGACAAACTGCTTGAGAGAGTGGGAACATGAAGATGGTGCTTCTCTCTTTGGCTCGCAGCTGCCAGATACCACAGAATATCAGATTTCATTCCTTTCCTTAGGCTGTGTGGAAGCATCTGAGGACAACAAATTCTGTCACATATTCACAACCTCATAAATATTGAAATCCCTGATTTTCTCTTTAAAGACAGCGTGTATTTTCATATCCATAAATAGACCTGTGAGTACACTCACCAGGAGCTTTATCTGATTGCTGTCTTTAGCACATATCTGCAAAAAAAAAATTTAAAAAGAGCCATAAGGATCCAGTATTAAAAGATAGTGGTTAAGATGCCTTTTGATGTTTGTATGTAGAGAGAATTATGAAATGTCACTCGCAAGCACAGAATATCTTGCTGCTATTTTCCCTGCACATGATATTTTCACTTCCACTCAGTCAGATGTGTAGAGATCCCATTTAAATTCAGTGGAAGGACGTGGGAGCAGCTGTGCCAGAGGAACCTGCATGGCTGCCCCAGCTGCAGAGCAGCCACTGAGGACTCGTGTACGGCAGGTAGGACTTGGGTTTTTCTCAGTGGCTTGTGTAGAATACAGAAGACCTCTGCTTGGGTCTGCAAATTAGAGTTTTCTAACACAGAAACTTGCCCAATGAGAGGTCTAGTAAAACTGGAAAGAATCAGGAATTTACAGAAGAAGGGGTTTGTTCTGTCCCACTGAGTACATGAAAAGAGAATGTAGCAGCTCCTGAATCACCACTTGCTGCCTACAGTATTTTTCCACTGTTAACTGGAAGAAGCTGGAACTGTGTTTTCTCCAGTGACTTAGAAAGGTTTGCTTTTTGCTTTCAGTCAGATCAAATTATAGCAATTGTGAAATCTCTTATTTGGCCTTCTTGGAAGATAAGCAGCTTTAAATCTTAAATCTGTAAATCTTTACAGGTTTTTTAGGCTCACCAAGCACAAAGCAAATCACCAATGCATTAGAAGTCACCCACTGGTCAGCAACAACAGGTAGCCAAGAGCTGAGCTAGAAGTCCTTCCAGAATTTGGCAAAGTTTTACATGTGTGGAGATTGTCTGAAGAGTTTGTGAGATGTCTTAGATATCTGGACTGAAGGAAGTAACAAGTCTTCATGTACATAAAAAGCTACTTTGTAGAGGAAAAGACCATCTCAAATTCATAATGGACAGGATAGGACAAAATGGGCCTAACTGCTTGCAGCAAGGTGGATTAACATTAAACTGTAGCAAAAACTTTCTCACTGTAGGAGGCATAAAGCATTGTAGTAGATGGCAAGGGAAAGTGAAGACATCTTTATTCATAAAACCAGATTAGACAAAAATAGATCCGGAATTATGTCCATATAGGTGTCCTACCTTGGGTAGTAAGGAGAGATTTGTCATCCTTAAAGCAGAAGTACATCACTTAGATATTCTGTCCTAGTGCACAGCTGCTGAAATAGGGCATCTGATGTTCATAATTCAGGAAATACAGTGCTAAAAATTGAAAGAGTTTAGAGGAAAGTCATAAAAAACGTGCATTATATAGAAGAACAGTCTATGCAAATTAACACTGCAAATTTTAGTTATCTATAGATGTCCACACAAAAATAGAAATGTGATACTAGAACCTTACATCTGTGAAGCAAAGGTATAATCCAGCAGCTGGAAACTCAACATAACAAGAACTCTGCCAGAATCACCTCCCTGGCAATAATTAAATCAAGTTTGGATATTCTTCTTTAAAGACAGAACAAAAATACTCCACTAGGAATTAACCAATGTACAGACCATTAGCAGATTAGACCAGCTTAGGGTGAAACTAGTTACAGCTTCTGGATTTGTGTTGGAAGAGCTGTCATGTAAGTGTTGACAGAATCCCACCCTTCCTGGGTTCAAGGAAAAAAAAAATGAGAGAGGATGAATTTTTTGTCAACTATCTTAAGCATAGCAACAGGAAGCCAGTTCTATTGCTTTGTGAAGGAAGGGAGTAGACAGGAAGTAAGAAAGCAGTGTCTTACATTGTGTGAATTCAGAAGAGTTTAATTCTAAGCGTGCTTCATGCCAGCTGCAGAGAACAAGGAAGGAAATTGTTTGGATTTTGCTTTTCTTTTCAAATCTAATATCTATTCTAATGCACACAGTAATTGATTCTAATTGTATAAATTACTAAAAAAACAGATTAAAACAAGAAGCAATAAACATAAAAGATATTTTCCCCCCCCTCAATAAATATGAGAGGGTTCAGGGACAACTGAGTCATAGATTACTGAATCTTTGTACTAATCGTCAGTTGAACAACCTCTTATCCATCAAACAGGGCTTCTGTGTTTATCAGCTTGGGAAAGAATGTGTTAAAAACAATACACACAATGGTGATAATTATCTAATCTATATAAATATAATCTATATAAGTAATACCATATATTTAAAATAATTTAGTATCAGTTTGTACAGTAGCCCGTTTCATGATACAATCACTGAGTTTTTAATATTATCAGTTGATTGGACATGCCTCTTTCTTTCTTATTACCTTCTTAAAGTTACCTAGAGTGTAAGTACAAAGGACATGGTGAAGTCAAAAAACATTATCTAAGTCTTTGTAGGCTTCAAACTCACGATTTTTCTGTGTTCTTTCTAAGACTGTTCTTTTACATAAGCTGCTTTTATAGCTTTCCCTGGGAAAGTGTTCCACATTTTTATTGTTTGTGCATAGAAAGCAGGGGGCTAGCTTGTATTTTCACTGAAAGCTTTCTAACATAAATCTACAACTCTTGAAAGCTCAGCCTATGGCTTGGTTTTTGGAATAACATCTTTAGTTGTTGTGTGTATTGAGAGACAAATTCTGCCAATAGAGGGTTTGCTCTGGTTGACAGCAGCTAATTCATCAACCTGAGGTGGTTTTTTTGGGTTTTTTTATGAAAGAACTTATTTTAAATCTTGCAAAATGCAGACTTTCGGACAATGCTTAAAAAATAGACAAATTTAAAGACGTTATTTATTAAAGTGACTTCATAAAGTTTGTGGTTTTTTCCTCTGTGAAGTAGCCAGTAGATGTATAGGATGTTATCAGAAACTACTCTGGAAGTGGTATACTAACATAATGACTTCCTAGAATGGAGGATATCTGTGTGAAAGTTAGCTATTTAGAAAGCTTTAGTAATCAAAATATTTTAGGTCCACTTAGGTTAATATTTCACCATCATTTTAGTAGCTTTGCAATGTCATATAAACATAAAATCTAAGCATTGGCTCAGTGATTGCAATGGGGAGCTCTAAGAACTAATTCATAAATTAGTTATATTGAATTTATATGGAAAGTGTACTGTACGTGGTGTTGTAGAAAGGTACTCACCATAAAATGAATTGTTTGTTACGAATATTAGACTGTTTGGGGTATGCTAATGTATGAGGCATATATCAAGCTTGGAGCGCTTGTCCTTATCAATGTCATTCGAAAAAATGTTCTACCAAGAAAGAATGCAGATCTTGAACAAACAGATGTCTTTCATTATCTTTGTAAGCTATGCAAGATCAATTTTCAAGCTGTCACAAACAGTTTGATATGTATTTATCATATCCTTGTTTTGCTAAGTTTTGGGCACAAACTGTGCAGACTGTATGAGTGAGCGTATGGTGTCACAGGAATGTCAAAGTCTATACCTAGGATTTGCTACATATAGGGGTCAGCTGAGTAACACCATATGAGCCAGGCTCAATGACCTGGCTGGCTGACCCCCCCATTGTTCAGAGCTGTCAGGAGCACACGTGCAGTCTATTTGAAAATCATCTGCGTTTGACTGTTGGGAATCGGTGTGGGCCTGCTGCTGTTCAGCCATACCTGGACACTGCAGTTCCCCCATCACTTACTTGCAGTGGTTCAAGGTAACTCCCCTTACCCGAGATACGGCTTATCTAGTACGTTTGATACTGTCGTGCAGGTCATATCCTGATTTGAAGTGCTGTGAGAGCATGGAAATTAATATCCAGCGACGTATTGAGTATTGGTCAGGTCTAACAGTATGGCATCCAGCAGGCAGTTCCTCTGAAGCACACTGGCCTGCTTTAGAATGACTTTTTTCCTAGCTGAATGATGTTACTTGATAGAGTTTTTCCCTAGCCTGTAGTGCACTGGGAGAGATGACCAATAGTCTTAGTACAGTATTTAAAAGAATCATAAACTATAGATTATTCCAGGGCTTTATGATACCTCTGATTGTGTTGTTTCAAGGCACGTGGGCAATATGGCAACAGTCATGATGACTGACATTTTTTTGCGATTGCTGTTAGCTCTTCCCAGTGTTTCACTTTCCCCTCACACTGCCAGGACATATCTGTGAGTGATAAATCCTTCCATTCGAATAAGCCCTTGCATTGCTTCTTTTATGATCTATTGAACTGTAAAAGGACTTGCACGTATTAGATGCTGAATCTCAATATTTTATAAGTGTGAGCACACTCTTCTGTTGCAGGCCAGTATCTGTTGGGAAGATGATTTTCAACTTTAGCATCTGTGGAATTATCAACCCCTATCCAGAAAAAATTTGTCTTGGAAAATATGGGTGCAGAACATTAAATTTTAAGGAGAATAAAATATTTTAAAATATCTCCAAAGAAAAATGTCCTGCATTACTATAATCCCTCCCCAGCCAGAGCTATAGTTCATTTCTCTTCTGATGTATGAGATTTTACAAGATCTCACTTGATTTTCATCCAACGGTGTTGAAGTTCTGAATGATAAATCCAGCTTATTGGAGTACTGAAGGACTTTCAGTGTTAAATTACTCTGAAGATTCCTTACCTGCATTTGAACCTCTTCTTGAGATCTAAATGAGCAGAAAGAACTAAAAGCAAGTACGCTGCAGAAACAGTAATGGCAATTTCTTTCTTTGATTTGAGCACAAATCAGAACAAATAAGCCTTTCTTTGATGTTCTGTGAAAATAGAAATGGTTCCCCCTTAATATCGCACTGCTGTTAAGGTTTTCTCCATGTATTTTTGCAAAGTTGCAAAAATAGAGGCACAATCTTTCAGTTCACTGCAACAACAGTGAGAAGTTCTTTACACTTTCAGGAACAAGGAATTGTTATTAGAAGCTCAAGAAAGTACAGAAACAGCTGTACGTGTGGTGGAACTAGCTGGGGCAGAGCTGACAGCAGTCTGTGAGCCTCCAATTTTATTCTCACACAACCACAACTTGCAAGATAATGATAATAACACCCCACCCCCCCCCAAAAAAAAAAGAAAAAAAGACACAGGGAGAGAAGGAAAGATTGAAAACTAACCTGTGTATTTCACAGCATCACATGCACGCAAAATGCTTCCCTTTCCCTATTCTTTTAACAAGCAAGGCTTTGGGAGCCTTTTTTTTGGGTCAGGCTTCTGTAAAATTTACCAGTGCTTTGCACTGAATTTTCACTTTGATTTGAGTGATGCTTGTGCTGTGATATACATTAGAGGAAAGTGAGCTGTATTAAATTGATGTTAAATTTGTAATTTATATCAGCAAAATGAACAAAATTCAAAATTATGTTAATCCACTTTTGCTGCAAGGAGTCTACCTAGAGATCATGGTGCGTATGGGAGAAGATACTTTCAAAGACTTTGTGGCACTTTCAAGGGTTATAGTGGCATTTGAGAAGCAGTTTGCAGGTTCACCTTAACATAAAACATTTTTAAAGTTCTTTTTTAGGCGAAAATTGTTTGGGGGCAAAAACTATCTGTGGTTTTTTGGGGCTTTTTTTTGACTGAAATTTAGCACCCAGTTTCTGCTTCAGAGCCAACATTTGAAACAAAGTGTGCTTGGAAAACAGAAAATTCTTGGAAGTGAGTCTTATAAAAAGACACATAGGTGACAGCAGAAGTAAAGCCAACAGTCTTCTGCATTACTTGTTGGTATGATGTAGTATGCTATGTTACTAGTTGTGACATTTTTCAACAGCACTGCAAACCTAAATTCTCACTATGAATCCCCTGGCATGCCACTTTTGTCCTCGCTCCCACCCACCACCCACTGATACTGTTTGTGACTTAACTAAATTTTCATCGTTCTACTGTTGTAAGAATTCCTTACATAAGTATGGCAATTAGCTTCAACTGATTATGGCTCTGGGAGCTTTTTGATGCTTTCTGTCTTCAATTACTATGATATTGTTTGTTTTACTCTTGAGTTTAGTACTAGGTTTTTGTTTATGAAGAGTATATCTTTTGAAATGAGATTAAAAATCGGTCAACTTAAAAAGCTGACTTTTTTAGTCAGTGTCAAAACTGTATGGAGCACAAACATGAGATGCCTCCTTACGCGTGACCAGAATGATTTTAAGAAGGAAGGTATGGGTTTTGCTTTAGATTAAATGTATACTGTAAAAAAAATCTGAAATTAAAAAATATAACACAAAATGCAAATTCAAGGACTAAAAAGAGAACAAAAAGTGAAACCTGCACAGACACAAATGGACAAAAGTAAAATTGCATCTCCAATTACACACTGAACTTATCTCTGTCATAATTAGGTCTGCCAGCAATGTACTCTGCAAATATGAAACAATGTCTGTCATTCTAAAGTTTATAAAAACGTTAATATCCAAATAACGATGTGTACGGTGTATTTAATGAAAAGATAATCTGTCACTCTTGCTAAAGGTGGTACACCTATTGGAGCAAGACATTTCTAACACAGTTATACATAGCCAAATATCTCGTAACATGTCAAGTTCAACCTTCAACAGTATCACAGTGGTAGGTCCGCTGTATCTAAATCTTAATGTCAGCATGTCTCTTTTTGTAGGTCATGTTAACAACACTATGATAAGGGTCATCACTTTTTGAAAGGGAAGAAAATTGTTTTTATAATGTAAAACTTGCAGCATATGAAACTTCTACAGAAATTCATAGAATTTAAAGTATTTGCTGTTTCTTGGGCAATCAACTATTGTAACCTGAGCCTGATGTATACTAATGTATTGGAAAAAAGTTAAGGACTAAATGATCAGTTTTTCTAGCTTATGTATATATTTAGATTAAAATCTGCAGATGGATGTGAAGTACTTTGGAAGAAAGTGAAGATTGCGATGTTCTCTAAGTCACTCAGGTGCCCACAGAGGATAAGACCCTGTTCCCAGACTATGGTGACCTTGGGAATGGGTCTCAAAACTCTTTGGAGGACAGCAGTTAGTTTCAAACACTTTCCTACCTTTAATCTCTCCTGTGATTTCCATGTGGATAGATTGTGGGTAAAACCAGCATAAACTTGGCCAAAAGTCTGTGTAAGGAAGAGTATATTAAGGTGCCCCCGTACCCACGAACCATCTGTAGCTCGTGCCTCTCTCATTCCTCATGACCATGAAGTCAGTACAGTATCTTCACCTGTCCAGTGTGCATTAATCTGTCTGACTTGATTACACAGTGGAGGAGGAGCACTCACACACTTGGGCATCAGTTTCACCCGTGAGATGTGGCTGATGACGAAGATGTAATTTTAGATGTTCCTTGCCGGTGGCTGCTATTGGCGTCTTACTTCCAAAATGAAATAATTATCATTTTTGCATTGTATTGTGCCATCACCTAACTCACCCGTGTCCTTTACCCTAAAATTCTCAGGTTATTACAGTCAGATCAAGCAAACGTTTATATTCTACCAAAGTGACTTTTGAGTTAGGGACTTCAAATCTTTCTAGCTGAACTTGAATATCGCTTATAACTCAGTTTTAGTAGCACTGTGTTGTAGTCTGAAAAGAAGGATTTATTCTTGGAGTTGTGAGAAACTTTATCACAGATTATTTTTTTATTGTAGTCTTTTAGACCCTAAGGGTTTAAGTTTTTGAGTTTACAGGGAGAGTATAAAATTGCAAACTTAGACTTCAAAGTTATCAGGTTTCAGGTGTTTCTCATCTTTATATGAGTCATATCAATCCATTAATGAACTTCAGTAAAATTTATTTCAAGATTCCAGATAAGAGTTGTAAGCCAAAGCAGGTGACTTTCTCCTGGATTTGGATTGATTTGCATATACTTCATTGGGTTCATGTCACGGTATCTGCTGTTACTATTTGTAGGAATTTGCATAGCCAGTTCCTTTCACAGGAACTTTAAGTTGGTTTTGTGTCTGTACATTGTGCAGGGCAAGACATGAATAGAATAGAATAGAATCATTAAGGTTGGAAGTGACCTCAAGGATCATCTAGTCCAACCATCCCCCCCCATACCTATTAACCACTAAACCATGTCCTTCAGTGCTGCATCTAACCTTTCCTTAAATACCCGCAGGGACAGTGACTCCACCACCTCCCTGGGCAACCCGTTCCAATGCCCGACCACCCTTTCAGTGAAGAAATTTCTCCTAATCTCCAACCTGAACCTCCCCTGGTGCAACTTGCAGCCGTTCCCCCTAGTCCTGTCACTAGTTATCTGTGAGAAGAGGCCGACCCCCAGCTCGCCACAACTTCCTTTCAGGTAGTTGTAGAGGGCAATAAGGTCTCCCCTGAGCCTCCTCTTCTCCAGATTAAACAAGCCCAGTTCTGTCAGCCAGCCCCTTCACTAGTTTCGTTGCCCTTCTCTGGACACGCTCCAGGGCCTCAATGTCTTTCTTGTGGTGAGGGGCCCAAAACTGGACACAGTACTCGAGGTGCGACCTCACCAGCAAGAGTATTTTAATAGAATCATGTCCAGAAAATGTGTTTGTCAGTACTGTATAACTGTCTATCATTTTGTTACTTCTTTTTATTCTATAGTACCGGTCTTGTGTCAATGGCACAGAGTACTTTCTTGTTTGGAGGGCAGTCTATTCCAGATGAAAAGGATGAGCCAAAGTGATGGGCTAGCAAAATAAAACTTATATAAACCCTGAGCTGACTCAGTACTTGCTGTTGTCTTTATGCTGAGACCCTGAGCTGCTGCCATTCAGTAGCCTCCACAGTGTTCCTCTTGCATTGCAAAGTTTTGATAGAAGCATGGAGTTTATTGTAACAGAAAAGCCAGGATTTTAGAGTGCAGCTAAATAGCAAGCAATAAAATGGGGGGAAGGCTACCAAATACATTGTCCAAGTGAACTATTAATTTGTTTACAACTCAAAGTGTTGAGAAGACCATGACAAACTTTTAATTACTGGTGTGGAAGTTGGACTTAACAGAGCAATGAGAGCAAATGAGGTTGCTAGAATAACTACAGTTTTCTATATTGCATTGTTATGTCTTGTGAAAATGTAGTCTAATCAGTGCCGTGTAGGATAATTTTGAAAAAAATGTCATTGTAATCTAAAACAGAACTGTAAGAATGCCTTCTTGTGTGTGATCACATAGCCGATGATTTTGTCTGTTCACTTCTGCTCGCCTTGAAAAGCCATGCCGCCGTGAGTGATGAGCAGTATTGCATTCCAAGTCAGCAGAATTGTTTCTTGAAACAAAGCCAGCCCAATGACTAAGTTAGTAGAGATACTTTGGTTCCTGTCTGCAGAATGCATTAATAAGTACTCTTTTTGGGGGAGTATAAACAAGAATGAAAATGTTAGATGTTCCTAATTGTAGGACATGACCTCTTTGGGGATGAGCGTTATACTTTTGGAAGGTGCGGTATGACTGAATTATTCCTCCTAAGGGTAAAGCCCTAGAAGAGAGATGGAGACACGACGACTCTGTCATTCTGCCTTTTAGGTGCGTGAAGAGTGCTTCCTCTGTCCCGACTGAGGTATCTAATGACTGTAATGTTTATGCATGGGCACGTCTGCACAATCAGGGATTGCTGCTGCTAAGTGACGTTCTAAAGAACCAGCACGCTGCCTGTTGCTTCTGGTAGGAAGCTGATTTGTGTAACATCCCTTCGTTACCCTGGGCAGGCTACAAGTGCCTGTTTGCATGCCTTTGGCAAGAACAGCTCTGACCTGTCTCCTGAAGTGATGTACTTTCTTCCAAATTATAGAAAAGGCTGAGACCATTCTTTTAAAGTATGGTAAATGTGGGATTAAAAATGATGCCGTATATACTTGCCAGAGGAAGGGAAAGTTAGTGAGTTAACATTATGTGGCATAGTTTCCCTGTGGAAGTGGAAGTTTTTATTCCACAGAATGTTTACATATTTTATTCAATGGATGTTTTATGAAATATTGGCAACAGGGTGTAAAATAACCACCCTCTGTCAGGCAAAGTGGGTATTTCCTTGTAGCTGGATATGTGTGTGTGCAGGCTCACACACGTACACACAGTGCTGAGGCCGTGACAAATGGATTACTGGTTACCTAGCTACGGCAAAGCTTAGCTGTATTCCAAGGACTGTGGTCCTGGACAGAAAAACATAGACATTTTGTAGGGGATTTTGTGGGTCTCTTCTTAATATTTATTGTTATAGGTTAAGACTGACATTTTCTGTATGTCGATTGTCTAAAAGTGGTAGTAGTTCGTTCAATTAAGTAAGTGTATGTAGTTCACAGGAATATTTGAGAAGCAGCCATGTATTCAGTATTCTTTAATCTGACAGCAATGGATATAACTTTCTATTCCTACCACCCAGTCTATCATTGTCAAATATTTTGGCCCATGCTATCAAAATTATTTTTTTCTTCAATAAGTACTTCTAAAGAATGATTTCTATGCTGTTAAATTATTCTGAAATTCAAATCGCTATCATAAAAGCAAAGCATTAAAACACTTGCAATTTCTTTTCAAAAACACTACTCTCTCACCATCAAAATGGATATAAGCCAATATTTCTTCCTTTGAAAGACCTGTTGGTATGAGTCTGAATTTCTTGAAATTCATATATAATAGGATTACATATATAAATGCAACTTACAGCCAAGCGTGGTTTACAACTTTGAAAGCTAACTCAATTAGGTTTATTGCACGAAAGCGTTAGATACGTTAGTTTATAGCCAAAATGTTGTCTATGGTTTCCAAGAGTTTATATTGGTATTTTTATTTATGGGAAGGAGACTTCATGCTATGCAAGGTGTTAGTCTGAAGCTTGTAGTTAGTGCTGATGACGATCATCTCGCTGCTGGGCACGAAGTTAGGACCACTGAATCCCGGATCTTTTCCAGCACCCAGAGAGCAGCTGAACTTTTTGAAGTTTTGTTTCATTTTTGAAACCCTCCTTCTTGATTCTTAGGTTCAGAGCTCAAGTGTCAGCTAATTATCAGCAGCTGAAATTTTGATGAATCTTTGTTTCTGTTGATAATTGAGCTCCTCCAGTTTGGAAGCTGCCGCCTTACCTGCACTGTTGTGTTGGGCATCTCCCACAGGAAGCACCACAAGGAGGGTTTGGTGTTTCCCATCTTCCCAGCAAGATAACAGTTGTTGCCCTTTTGTAACTCAGAATTATGTTAAGTCCCTGGCTAGTATTTTTGCTCCGTCAACACAGGAATATTTAGACAGTCTCAGTCTTAACTCCCGCTGATGGTTTCAGGCCAAATTATGATGAAGTTGGCCTTATTAAAAAACACCAAAGCATTTTACAAAAAAAAAATTTAATAAAACCTGCTTACTGTTTCCCTAGTCAGCAAAAAATATTACAGGGTATAAGCTGCTGTCAGACTGCTCCTCCCACCAGATCAGCTCCTCACTGTCACACCACTGGTGGTATCAGAGAGTCACCAGAGGAGCCCCCAGCAGATGACACTGCTGCATCTCAAGTGCCTGCCACAGCTTGTCTCACCTGCCCTCTCACATTCGCCGGCATAATGCTGGCTCTGACGCTCTCTCCGCTGCAGGGATCACACGCGTGAGGTGCGTTTTAGGGACTGAGTTCACTTTTACCTGGCACTGCCCTGGTTTTAAAAGACCCAATCCAAACTAATGTACAAAGAACCCCAGCATTTTAAGCGCTTTCTTCAAATAAATGCAAACCACAGATGTGTGGCATACCTTCCATCATTCTGTATAAGAGCATCTTGTCCTCAGCTTTCTGCCCTGCAAGTCCCTCCTTCCCTAACCTACCAAATCCTTGCTTCGCATCTTTTTTCTGCTGCTTTTCCTGATTTTGTTCTCATTGGAATCAAAATAAGCCAATCACTCCAGCCGTGGCTAGCCCCAGTGCTCCAGAACCCTAGCAGTGCTTTCAGTTTGCTGCTTCTATGGATGCTGGTGACAGGAGGAGCACATGTTCTCTCCGTGACATCATTGATAAATCTGTTGCACGACATACAGTAAGTCTGAAGTATATCAGTAGGGATGGGGTATCAGAAAGTTTCCCTCAGGCCTCTTCTGCCTGGAGTTTACTACTCTGTCATGGACTGAAATCCCACTCGTGACATGCACTGAGCAAGTTCTTGTGTTGAAAGGTATAGTGCCTCATTAGGCACCCTTCTGATGATTCTACCTCAATAGAATTGCATAAGCTCATTAAAATGTTTAAAGCACTGAGTACTTCTGATGTTCCTGAACTCTGCATTGCTCTGACATGTATGCTTAAGATTGTTGTGTTTCAGGCAGGCCAGCTGCTATCCAGTGCAAATCAAGAGTCATAGAGCAACTGTGGCCGTAGTGTTGAGTCCAAACAAGCACGATTCAGTTGTGCCAAAATTGTGCCCATTTTGAAGCTGGATAGTGTCAGGTCCGTTTACAGAGTGGCCTGAGCAAATGCACACAACATTTCCCATATAGACACATAAACTTTATGAGTGATCGTTAGTGTAAAAAGGTATTGTGTTTTTAGGCTTTCAGGTTAACTTGCAGTAGAAGGTCTTGAAGTCTATCCACTAGAATGAGGATGCACCAGGCGCACTGCTATTGATTCTCAGTACATTATTTTCTTGTCTTTGCCCTCGAGCCTTTTGGATGAGCAATGAGGTCTTGACCACTTGGGAAAATGGGATATGATCTCATTTATACTCCTGTATCTTCTGATTTGAATCCGGAGAAGTTATTTGACCACAGAACTTGCAGGCAGTGTGGTTGATCTAGATTTATGTTCGAGTACAGTGTATGAAAATCTGATCTCTTTTTATTTAAGAGTTGTAAAATTACGGGCATTAGCCTTAATATGTTGGGGATATTTCAGTTCATGAGATTTTTTTTATAAAAATAACGTCTGTACTCTCAATTATGCATAGTAGTTCTCCCTTTTTCCTCTGTACCTCTCCATTGAGTAATGTGAAACATTTCTTAAGCTGCTTGAGAGCACCAGTTTTTAATCCTGAGAAGCAATTCCTCTGCAGTTTAAGAAAAAAAACACAACACTGAATTACACAAACATAAATCCAGGTCAACTCTGCTAGTTTCTGTTGCCTGTATTTGTAATGATATAACCGAAGGCAAAATTTCATCTTACATGAAAACGTTTTTGAAAGTCAATTTTAACCTTCCTTTTTCAAAACACTATTTTATATACAGTTGCTGCTGCATAAATCTTTAATCGTGTTATACAATGATCTGATAGGGGTGTCTCAGAGTTTCCCTGGTTTGCACCTGATTTTGTTCGCCGATATTGTAACATATATGTGATTTATGCTACAAAACATCTTGAGAAATGCTACGTACTGCAGGTGGGTGTACGTGTTGGAAAGCCACCTTACCTCATTTTCTCCCTTCCATCCTACCTCAGAAACCAGGGCAAATTTAAAGCTGCTCTGGTGAGCTTTCCTTCAACCTTCACGCTTTTTCTGCATTGCTTAATTGTCTTTAATAACCATGAATAGTATGCAGTGTCATAAAGGCTGAACATCGTTTGCTCAGCCAGAACCCAGACTGCATTTAACAACATATTGGGAGTGAAGTCATACCAATTCAGATGTTTAGTAGCTATGCATATTAAATGGCTGTTAGCGGAATCATCAAAATCAATACTTCATTTGTCTCTCAGGATGTGACTGCACTGGGGTTTCATTCATTCCTTGTCTAATTATCCCTAATCTGCTGCTCCACATGCTCAGCAAGTGAAGCAATTGAGATAATAAAGTTGTATTAAGACGACCCTGGCAATAATGCAAGTGTTTTGGATAACAGAAGAATTTTGTTCATTTTGTTGCTTAGTAACAAAAATATTGCAAGTAGGTTGTGGAAAAAAAGATGTAATTTTTAGTCAGGTATTCATATTCTGTATATTTATAGATCATGATTAATGTTGATGCTCGATTTTGACAAGACACCATGTTTAGGTTTTGAATCTGCAGTAAATCAGCAAATGGAAAAGCCACTTGGCTTGAAATGGTATTTATATATTCATTCGTTAAGATCCCAAAGTAAGTGGCAAAATGATTTTAAATTTTTTGAGGGCAAAATTATTTTAAATTTCATATATATGGAATGATTTTTTTTTCTTCCCTGCAGAGAGCCCCAAGTACTGTTTTAAATTGCTGTTATTTTGTTAGCCTAGGCACAAGACTGTCTAATTGGTGCTAGTGCTGGTAGGACGGGAGTGCAGAGCATGGCATGGCAAGTGCTTATGCACATGCTTGGCTTTCTTTTCGATGAGGACATCTTGCGTACAGTGAGAACACCTTGGTTGTTCCTTGGGTTCCTCGTGCTGCGTACAGAGTAGGCACATGAGTTTGTTGCGTTGGGTCAGTGGATTCTTCTTTGTGTTTTGAGACAGGTTTATTAGCCTGGGCCCAGTGAGAAACTCAGAAATGTACTGCTGGATCTCAGTAGTGGCTTCAGTGTTTCAGTAACAGAATAGAGCTGCCAGAACTAATTTCCATTAAAATAAAAACAATTGCATACATAATAAGCATAATCTTTTTTAGAATACTAGTGTCCCATCTTGCATATGCGCTTATGTCTGTGTTATTCTACAGTCTTGACCTTAAGAGGCAAAATCAGTCTTGGAACTGTCATCCTGACTTCAGTACCTAGTGGGATGGCCACGGGCATCACAGAGCTTATACCCCCTCAACGCGTAAGAATTAGTGCAGGGTGTGTTTATGTAAGAGATATGAACTCTTAAATAGGGAAATAGAAATCTTTGTCTTGATATGTGGGTTTGCAGTTGACTTTGGTGAGATGACTTTACCCGAGATTTGAGAATTTTGGACAATTTTCCACACCTAACTAGCGCTGTGAAAGCCTTGTAGTGGCTGTTGTGAATTGTGTCTAAAAAAAATATGTTGAATTAACGCTTTACTTGAAATACCACTAAAAAGGTGGTATCTGTGAGTTTTTCCATTATAAATGACCAGCCCGGAGGTCATTTTCAGTATTTGCAGTTCTTCTGACTTTGTTTACTACATGTATAAATCATTTGCTATTGTTCCTCATCCAAAAGCGGCTTAGTGTAAGATATTTTCAAGTTGTTTGACTCTCAGTAATAACAACTTGTTCCTCTTATTGGTGTGGCTGGCAAAGAGTGGAATTACTACTCTCAGTAGCAGAATTATGACCATGAGAAAACATAATAACCTAACCTCCAAGTATTCTAATAACATTTACTTCCAATGAGCAGTCAGTATTTTGAGAGGAGCATTCACTTTTTCTGAACACTGTTGACTAATAAACTTGCATTCAAGTACACTGGAAATCTGAATGTAATTTTTGGATTTTTTTTAAACAATTCCCTTTTGAATTGTAATTATTTGTGATATTTTAAACAATATTATTTATTTTTCCATGTTACTTCTAATAATCTTTAAATAATTGTTCATAGTACAAAAATGCAATAGGAAACCAAACCAACTTTAGATTACTCTGTCCCAAGATGCCCTGTGTTAATTATAACAGCAAAGCATAAGTAGTATTGATTTTTGAATTTTCACTGTCTTTCAGTATAAGGCAAACTATTTCAAAGGTGCTGAGTTCCTTCAGCATTTCTGGGGAGCCCAGATTGTTAGTGCCTGGAGTAAAAGATTTGAAATGTATACTCTTTGCTAAAGGTCAAAGTAGTTATTATAGAGAAACTATTGATACTGAAGCAAAGGGAAAACATTTATTTGTAGAACGGGGGTTATCAGCACTATTCCAGGGCTTCCTCCCTTCCTAAGAATATAATTGTGATTGAATTTTCATGACATTGCAGTTTTATAGAAAAATCTGTAATTGTAAAACATTATAGTCCTTGGACTCAATTGTTGAAACTTCATGTTTTCATTGAGAGGTCCATTTCTGGAGGATTAAAACTCACAGTTTGACACACAGACAATTTTTAAGCATTCGAAGTGAATCCCAAAAGCCACCTTCTTATTTGATTTTTCAAACATATTTGCATTGTAAGTACATCTGATAAGATCCAATTACTATAAACTGTGAGGTAAACTTGTCTTTTTTTCTTTTTTTTTTTTTTAATAAATATTCACTTTCCTAGTATTGTGTTTTGCTACTTTGAAATATGCTGTGAGGACTGGAGTTAAGTAGTGATTCCGGTAGCTTATAACAAGTGTGTAAACATTCACATCAGACATGGTTTGTGTAGCAAGATGCTTAATTTCTTTTGTTTCCTGTTAGCTGGGAGGTGGAGTAACTGTGAAAATGCTGTTATAATTGCAACTACAGATAAGCTGCTTCACAGGCATGAAAGAGGGGATATAAATGTTTGTGTGAGTACAAGAGGATAGTTCCCCTTCGGGAGCTGGCAGTATCCAGTAGTGATAGTACTGTTTATGCTCATATCAAGGAGTAGTGTAAAACTCATCTTAAGGTGATAGGAATATGCCAGACAGTCATTTCATTTATCTCTTCCTTAATCAAAGGACACTGACACAAATAATACAGGAAAAATAGTGCTCAGTCTGATAGAAATCTGTAAATGGCTGAAAAATTCTTTGACCATCCGTGAAACAAATGTGCACTGTATTTGTTTTGTCTGTGCAATAATTGTACCCCAATATCTGTAGCAGATTACTATTCATAACCCTGGATCACTAGCCCATTGGTACAAAGACTGTTTTTCTTCCTACTCCATATTTAGGTGTCTGGTTTTTTAACTTAAGGGTGGAATATTCATTGCTAACATTGATAGCAGAAGATCATTTAATCTAATAGGTCCATATTCACACTGTGGTTTTTTTCTGTGCTGTTTAAAATATTTCAGAGCAATATTCATACGAAGTCTTTCATGTCTACAAATGTTTGAGCTATTGTGATTCAACAAGCATCAAATTTATCTTCATTTTTTTTTCTATTCTTTCAAAGTGTAAGGAAAGTATTTCATTGTTTTAATACAAGAATCATGAAGTATCTTCTACTGGTCACTTCAGGCTACGTTACCTGAGAAATTAAAAATACAGTATTTTGAATCTTTTGAAACTTCTCTGTTTTTTTGCAAGTATGCGTTGCTAAATGTCTTGGACGTGTATCATTTTGAATTACCTGAAATCATCCCACTAAGTTCCTTAAAGTGAAATTACTTTTTATTAACATTTATTTTACTTACATAACATCTTCTGTTAGACCTGATGGTCCAATTGGGGGGGGAAAAAAAAAAGCTATATTCGTTTTATCACCTACTTTAATGAAAGATTTGATCTGTACTGCATCCCTTGTTTCCCCTGTACCTTCATACTGTTGCAGCTACATAACACTGATATTAGTAATTCTCATGCAGACATAATTATCCTAAAGCATCAGGGAGTCTCTTGTCATGAGTGGCATTAGGTAACTAAATTATCTGTGTGCCACTTAGAAGAATTTACATGAAGAGAATGAAAAGATAGTAGACTACCATCGACAACAGCTTTAACCATTTTTTAACTCTTTCTCCCTTCTGGGTTTTGTCTTGTGTCTTTTGTGTTTCGGACTTCTGCTTTAGCATAAAATAGTGGGTAGCAGGAACTTGGTAAAACTTCATTTCAGCTCCTCAGGAGTCTTCTCCTCATATAATAGAAATTAAATTGTATCTCTGCTCTTTTCAAGTAGCATTAATAGTTCCTGACATTGTGTGTATGCTACATATTTTAAATTACCAATTCTTGTATAGACATACTGAAGGAGCTTCTCAGAATTGATTTCTTATGATGTTCAATCAATATCTGACTCAAATGCGCATCACCCCATTCTCTAATCACTTGCCTGAGCAAGAGACTATGAAATTCTTCATCTAACTTGAGTAAGAATATTTTAAGGACATCTCTGAAAGCTTAACGTTGATTTTGCCTGCTTTCTTAGTCTTAGCACTGACTCTGCAAGCTTATAAAAAAGGATTTTAACTTTAAACAATGAAATCCCATTTACCTCAATAAGACTATCTAGACTCTTAAAGTTTGAGCATAAATATCTGCAGCATTAGGTCTTTTTATGGTTGTCTCAGATTAACCTAGTTTTGGGCTCCTGCAAGATCACACCACATTTTCCAAGTATTGTGTTAATGGAAAATATTTCATATAATCTGTCTGTCTTAGAAATTAACATTTTATTTATCCCTAGTAAGTTCATTGTTAGCTGTAGTTGGACATAATTTGTAATGTTCTAGCACACAAAAGAATGTGTAGATACTAATGTAAGGAGATCTATAGTAGAGTGCAAATATGGTGATATGTTAAAGTATAAAGGTCTAAATTAGCAAGAGAAAACCACCAGACTTCCTGTGAATTTCAAACCAATACATTCCTAAAGCTTCTAGTTTGCACCATCATGTACTTTGTATGTGCAGCAAAAACTGAGAAATTTTTCAACTTTTGAAGGATACGTGTTGTTTGCATCTTGACTCATAATGCAAGAGTGTGTAAGGATTTGTGTTCATGATGAGTGCCATTATCATCCTATATGTTCATCATTATCATCATTTTCTTTTCCTATATCCAGTTCAAATGTCATAGATCTCTCTCCTCTAGGCTCTAAATCTTGTTTCCAGACCCATATCATGACTGCAGTTATCAACTCCGCTCGTTTAGTGCACAGACTAGTCTGATTTTGCAGATGTGGAAAGGGAAATATTTCTCTGTGGAACTGAATGTATTTGAGGGGGAAAAAAAAAAACCAAGCAGAAAAAGAAAAATAGTATCTGTAGGTGTTGCACTATTATGCTGGAATAAGCTCCAACTCCCTTCCTTAAAGCAGAGCCTTACATAGCAAAGAAAGTTGCACAGCCAAGTGTGTAGGAAATCCAGTCTTTGAGCTCACCTCATGAACAAGTAACTGCCGTATCAGTGCGTTAGGTACCCCCTCATGATTGAATTTTTAATAGGAAATGCCTCTATTAACGTCTATAAATCCCTTTATTATATGCATTGTATCAGTGCCAAAATTCATGCTTATTTCACAATTTTTTTCTTATTCTGGCCTTTCTGTGGGAAACTGATTTTCTCATGCATAATGCATAATATGATAATGAAGGTTGTGCCCCAAATCATTAAATAGACTTACAAGTTTTCTTCAATGTACATCAGTAATTTGGGAAACAATCTCAACTGCTGAATAGGGATCCAGATTGTAAGTTCATTGAGCTTAGCCCAGTTCAGACCTGGAATGCTACTTTATTTGTTTCCTTGTTTTTCCCAGCAGAATGAAAAATGCAAAATGCAAATGCGTATTGATATTTGGAATCCTTCATGGGCCAAAGTTCAGAGATGGTAACTGCTAGAATTTTTATTAGTTAAAACTGTCTCCTAGAGTCGGTATGATCTTAGGTTCAGCCTTCACAGGCAGCCAGGATCACTTCATCTCTAAGCAGAGTTCCAGGCATCCCTGGACTCAGAGACACGGGTGCATGAGTGGCTTCATCCTGATTTCAGTACCTGGAGGTGTATCTACTGCTCCCTGGGCTCTGGTTTCCACTGGAAAGGGACCTACCCACATACAGGCTGCAGAAGGCTGGTGCAGAATAGGGGAGAGGGTGGGATGGACCAGAACTGGAGGCACCTTCCACACAATCTGGCTGTCAAAAACCTGACTATCAGTGCGCCACAGCTGCTCACATAGCATGGTAATTACTTAACAAAGGCTAAGTTAGCCAAAAGAGCTTACTTTTTTTTTTTTTGCAAGTCTGATAATGCCTAATGACCAAAAGTGATTTCGCTACTTAAATGGCCTTGTACTACATTAGGTGCATCAATAGGAATTTTGTCAGAGTTATAGCTGTTGGATCGAATTGTTAATTTGTGCAGATATTGAGACAACTTTGCTTACAGTACACTAACTTCTGGCTAAAGAGTTTCTTCAGTGTGTACATTCAACAGTAGGATGTGTTAAAGCAGACGTAAAATGTATAGCCGAGCGCCGTAAATATCAGAGGCTATAAAAACATCCTTTCTGTGGCATACGAAATGTAGCTATATGTCTTTTTGTTTATCTTTGTCTCAAAACCTGCTGAATAGGTTTTGGTCATCAAAACTTGGTTATGTCAGGTCAGAGAAAAAGGAAATATTTCTGTTACTTCTCCAGTTATCTTTCCCATGGTTCTTACCACTGAATAAATGCCCACAAAATACACTTTAACGGTATCTTAACAATTTGTAAACAGTTCCAGAGAAACATTTCTACAGTGTAAATCAGACTGATAATAATCATGATAACGCATGCAGTTAGCTTGAAAGCTGATGATAAATTCTGAATGTCATGAGTCATGGAGTGGTAATTATCACTTCTAATGAAGAGCATCTTCTAAGACTTTGTTTAGGATGTACAGATTAACATTCTGCTGTTTGAGGAGATCTGTCAAGATCAGGGATCAAGTCTCTTTCTGTATTTTTTTTTTGCCAGTGATGGGCTGTTTCTGTATTATTAGTATTACTGGATTATATTATCCAGTAACATTAGAAAACCTACCTGAAAAAGTACAAGCCTTTTCTGAATGTGCTAGAGAGTGTAACGATAGTATTTTCTCGCTCTCTTTGTCTGTCTGAAGCCATCAGTGTGCAGGGTTTTTTTCTACTTGTTATCTACTATTCTGCCAGTCTGCATTGGCCTCCATGTCCTTGTCCATATGCAAGTGGTGTCATCTGCACGAGGAAAGGTGCTTGCTTTGTTGGGTTTGTTTGGGTTTGGTTTGGGTTTTTTTTTCATTTTTTCTGACATTTAGACCATTTGAAATAAACTAAGCCTTCCTGTCTGCCAGTCCCATCAGCACTGTGAATATATGTTCTAGCAAGTGTTTGTGGAGTTGTTGTTCGCACTTCAGTCTCTACATCCCATTATGATGCTGTGCATGAGCATCCCTACTTATGACTCAGCAGATCACAGAATCACAAGGGTTGGAAGGGACCTCAAAAGATCATCCCCCCCCGCCCCGCCAAGGCAGGGCCACCTAGAGCACATCACTCAGGAACACGTCCAGTCGGGTTTTGAATGTCTCCAGAGAAGGAGACTCCACAACCTCTCTGGGCAGCCTGTTCCAGTGCTCTGTCACCCTCACAGTGAAAAAGTTTTTCCTTACATTAACCCGGAACCTCCTATGCTCCAATTTGCACCCGTTGCCCCTTGTCCTATCGCTTAGTGAGGCCGAGAAGAGCCTGGCTCCATCTTCCCGACACTCACCCTTAACATATTTATAAACATTGATGAGGTCACCCCTCAGCCTCCTCTTCTCCAAGCTAAAGAGACCCAGCTCCCTCAGCCTTTCCTCATAAGGGAGATGTTCCACTCCCTTGATCATCTTAGTGGCTCTGTGCTGGACTCTCTCTAGCAGTTCCCTATCCTTCTTAAGCTGAGGGGCCCAGAACTGGACGCAATATTCCAGATGCGGCCTCACCAATGCAGAATAGAGGGGGAGGAGGACCTCCCTCGACCTACTGACCACAGCCCTTCTAATGCACCCCAGGATGCCATTGGCCTTTCTGGCCACCAGGGCACATTGCTGGCTCATGGTCATTCCCCCATCCACCAGGACCCCCAGGTCCCTTTCCCCTACACTGCTCTCCAGCAGGTCAGTCCCCAACCTGTACTGGCACATGGGATTCTTCCTTCCCAGGTGCAAGACTCTACACTTGTCCTTGTTAAATCTCATCAGGTTCCTCCCTGCCCAGCTCTCCAGCCTATCTAGGTCCCGCTGAACGGCAGCACAACCCTCTGGTGTGTCAGCCACTCCTCCCAGTTTAGTGTCATCAGCAAACTTGCTGAGGGTACATCCACAGATGGCATGTGGAAGGAAAGAGAGATTATTAGTAACTACTGATGACCAAAACGTTTTGTTCACAAAGGAAGATAATTGTAAAGCATAGATAATTCATAATATAATAATCCGATCAGCTACGTTAATAGCTGAATACACAAAATTCTGGTTTTGTTCACAACTCTCCTTAACTGAGCTGTGGTGGTGCTTGAATTAGTAAGTACTTTTGCACTACTATGAAGTCATTGTGCAGTGATAAATATTGCTCACTAATTCTATCCAATTCCATTTTTCAGATGGCTTGCTGAAGAAAAATAGCAGAAAGTGAGGTCAGAATATTTTTACCTATTAAGCTTTTTCATTCTTAATGAGAGTTTTAAAAGTATTTAAATACTTATCTCTCAGTGTTATCAAGGACCACTGAATGCTTAAAGACCTTTAGCATTCTGGCCATTACTTACTGATTAGCTTATCTGACATGGTGCTTGCTTGTTAAAGGATTTTGTCTACTTAGTTTAGCCATATCATTTAATGAGAACTTACAAATGTAAGCAAGGAAACTTTTCTAAAAGCACCTGACTGACTACCATTAATTCCTCTCACTTCCAATAAAGAAGCAAAGTGATCTTCAGCGATTAAATAAATGGCATCTCTTTTCCTAACGCTCTGCAACATGTGGCTGAACTGTGAAAATTTTAGATTATGTAGAAAAATCTTCCTGCCTGGTGTGTGCAATTCATAGCTGTCGGAAGTTGTTAATGTGAGGAATTGTTGCTAAAGCATATATTCATAAGTTATCCTTGCAGGGGTGAATTGTGCAAAGTGAAAAGAACATGAATCTTTCAGTGAGGTCTTTTTGAAAACAGTCTTTGCAGTTTGGCTTCAGCAAGAACATTTATAGGATCTAGATTACACTTGGGGAGAAATTTTCAGTTCCGCAAGACACTAATTTAATTGCTGCTGCGGGATATATCGTTCCGTGCCTCCCATCTGCATTGATCTGTGATAACAGCTGTCACCATTTTCATTTCTGCGTTGTCCAGCGGATGGTTTGATTCAAAATCAGGTGTTAATGTGACAGTTAAAGGGGAAAGCACACCAACTAGATAGAAGGCAAGTCATTTAGATATTAAATATAGGAAATACAGAATACAGTGCTTCAGAAAAAAAAAAAAAATTCAGCAAAGCCTGGATTTCTATATTTCTGGTGGGTCAAATACTGCATTGTTTGAAACTGAGATGTATAACAGAGAAAGAAAACAAATAAACAAGTTGTTCTGTAGATACTGTTTTCATGACCGATGACAGAAAAACCTGAGAGAAATTACGATGTGGATCAGATGCCTGTATAGAGCCATTTCTGCTTTGTTATATTAGCTGACATTTTACAGGAGAAATTTAGTGCAAGATAACCATTTTTAAATGCACATATATTCACCTTGGGTTGTTGAGTTTTGGTGGTTGTTTTTTTTTTCCAAAACAAATCTGAACATTCATAAAAGCTTATTGCATTTTCAAAAGTGCATGTGTGGGAGTATCACAAAATATATGAAAACATATTTGGCTCTCCAGAGTCTTTTTAGTTCAGGCACTTTTGCAATTCCTAGACAACATGAAATACATGGTGTCATTCCAGTGCAGAATAAGGGCTTCACAAAGTAACCAGCAGTAACCGTTCTCCATTTTAACTTAGGCAAGCATCTTTTTTATTCAGAAATATGAAAAGGGTATTAACTTTACTCTTTAATAATGAAAAATAACAATTGATAGTCTCACTTTTTCCTTAAAAAAGTGCCCACAGACTACTTTTATTCTTTGATTTCATGTAACCGTAGCTGTAATGGCAATAGAGAATGTCAAAATATATTAATATGTAATTGACTGACTTAAAAAACCCTTCTCCATTTGATCACAGTATGGCCAGGCTGTGAAGAAATGTGGAACCTGTGGACAAATAAAATTAAATGCATCACAAGCATTTGAACAGTAGATTCAAATTTACGGTTATTTTAAACAGATATGTTTAAAACATAGGTGAAGTTTCAGACAAACAAACAGGGCTTCTTTGGGGGGAAAAAAAAAAGAAATGGAAGTTTCTGCAGCCTGACAATTTGATGAAAACGCCGAACTGTAGCAGGAAGAGTACTAAGAAATGTTCCGTTATGATATTAAATTGACTCCTACTGTTTTGCCAGATCTTACTTATATTAATGTCTAGTTTTTAATTAATAGTGAATGATTTTCTCAGTGAAGCTAATTTCTTTTTCAGAGTATTTAGTTTCCCAAAGGGTTTGACTGTTTTTATGTGTCTGTCTCTTCTTTAATGCTATTTTTCAGATTACTTCTGTGAAAATGTTTTGGTACACATGTGGTTTCTCCCTGTGCCTGTGGATAAATCTATGGCAAATAGTTTTGGATAAGCTACCTTGTTCACTTCAGTGGGTGGATCCCAAGGTATAGCTTACATTTAGGGACTCCAAGGATGTGACTTGGAATAAGGCCTCTTGTGCTTACATTTGCTGTTATTGGATCCAGCAGATAACTGGTTCAGGAAATACTTCATTAAATAAATAGCCCTAAGATTGAGTAAAACTATTTGTTCTAGCTTTAGCCACCTGATTGTGATGGTAATTTGTTCCCTTTTGTTGTTTAACCTGTCACTGGAGTGAGGTGGGAGCCTCACAAGGAGTGAATTTCCCCCCACTGTCACCTCCTGTCCTCATGTAGACACACACAGGTAGAGCATGGGATGATTACCAGGGGGCATTGCCTGAAAGACCTGGTGCTACCTTCTGCAGTCCTTAGGCTGTGCTGGCTCACTGAAGTCAGAAATTTCACCGCAGCAGTTCATAAAGCTCCTCCTGGTAGTGACTCTTGAGCCTTTCATGCTTCCAGGAAATGAGGCCCAGGAAAAATGAAATGAGACAGGAACAGGACTGGGGTCCCACAGTACCTCAGTGGCTCTGGTGAGCAGCTCTCAGACAAATTGTACCTGGCTGAGGTTTAGTGAAGCTCATGCTTGTCTGAGCCATCAAAAGGAGGATGGCATTATAAATTCTACCTCCTGTTCTTTTGTATCTGCTGACATTTTCCCTGTATAGTTCACAAATTATCTGTGTTGTATGAAAGTCCTTTTCAGAAGATCTTGGTTTAAAACAAAGTGCGTTTTCATAAACTTCCTAGATGTACAAAGCTATTGCCTGCGTGTGTAAAGCTGCCTCACTCTTATGGCAGATACTGAATCATTACACTAACAAGCCCTGAGTCTCATGAAACCATTGTCTGGTGAAACAGATAGCTCTGGTGTTCGGAGGCTGCAAAGGGTCTTAAAAGTAGAAACAATATTGACATTGACGAATAGATGAAATACTGCCTTGCTGACTCCGTTGCTTTCAAAGTATTCTGCAGAGTTTTGCTAGAGTAGTTGCTAAAGAAAAACACACAGTAGGGTTATTGAAACAAGAGATTATGAAAAGTCAGACACGTTCAAAGGGAACTCAAATATTTTTATTTTATTGTATTCTGTGAAAACCTTCCAAAATCATAATGGAAGTGTTATAGATACAATTTAGTCACGGAAGACAAAAGAACACACCTTTGTATGTTGATCCAAGAATTAGAATGTATTGTTATTCTAATGTTTTAATTGCCTAATCAAAATACCACAATCAGTTAATTTAAAATGTATTTACATTTATGTAAATTATCTAGTTATTCCTTGTAGTCACAGTTTAACCTCAGCCACCAACCAAGCACCATGCAGCTACTCACCCCCCAGGTGGGATGGAGAGAGAATCAGAAGGGATTTTGAAAAAAACTCGTGGGTTGACATACAGACAGTTTAACAGGTAAAGCAAAAGCCGCGTGCACAAGCAAAGCAAGACAAGGAATTCATTACCCGCTCCCCATGGCAGGCAGGGGTTCAGCCATCCCCAGGACAGCAGGGCTCCATCACATGTAATGGTGACTTGGGAAGACAAATGCCATCACTCCGAACATGTCCTCCCTTTCCTCCTTCTTCCCCCAGCTTTATGTGTTGATCATGACGTCGTATGGAATGGAATATCCCTTTGGTCCGTTGGGGTCAGCTGTCCTGGCTGTGTCCCCTCCCAGCTTGTTGTGCATCCCCAGCCTCCTCACTGGTGGGGTGGGGTGAGCAGTAGAAAAGGCCTTGGCTCTGTGTAAGCACTGCTCAGCAGTAGCAAAAATATCCCTGTGTTATCAATGCTGTCTTCAGCACAAATCCAAAACACAACCCCGTACTGTGAAGAAAATTAACTCTATCCCAGCCAAAACCAGCGCACTGTTAATAATGCAATTAAAACAGTTGTAAGCCAGCATTGTTATCTACCCTTTTCTCTGGTGTTATGCTACCCCTCCTTATGCGTTGCACCATTGAGTTGACTTCTTTGCCAGCAGAACTATGAAGTTCAGGGTGAGGGTTTCATCCTCCCAGGGTTAGTTACTAAGCTTTTTTAATCCTTTTCTGTAAATGCTATGATTTCCTTTTAGGGAGGGAACCATGCAAGTTCACAAAATTAAGCAAAATGCAATAGGGAAGAAAATTCAAATAATGTAACTAAAGCTTAGAAACACAGGATTAAGCAGCAGCTGGTTTACCAACAGTAGTCATGGTGTTACAGCTAGGGCAAGCTAGACCATAATCATCAGATCTTTAAGCAAGTTGGAGGTATGGTCTATGTTTCTCACGTATTTTTACAGATATCGCAAATCAATACAAAGTTCAAGATGCAGCATAACAAGTCCTATGTCCTGATGCGTTTAAATTTTTTATAAAGACTGAGGCCTATTGCTACCACTCAGCAGTGCCAAACTCAGCGTCCACAGAGCTACAGTATAAGTGAGCACTTCAATCCTTAATTCTCTTGAAAATGGGAAAAGCTCTTGCTTTAAAGAGTTAGCTGATAAACTTAATAAATGGAGCACATTACCTTTGTACTGAGGGAAATTTCCTGTTAAGGGAGTCTCTTGTCCTCAAGAGAATTTCTTCTAGGCAAAGTGGAGCATGCATCAGTGAAAGAAATCAGGTACCGTGTTATTTCCTTCTTCTGAACGTCTCCAGCTGTTCCTTTGGAAATCAGGTCCATTCGTATTTCATTTGTCTGTGAGTTTTAAGTGTTCTCTCTTTCACTGTGAGGCACAAAGTGAACCAAATTATGAGATGTATTGCTGAAATGCAGCCCCCCCCTTTGCAGCAGAACTGAAAGACCAGCATGTTCTTCAGCAGAATGATAGCCTGGTATGAATAGAAATCATAATCATTTCAGACTATTGTAGTTACTTGTATTTTACCTTTTACTTATGTACTCTCTACTGTTTTGCTTTTTATAGTTTTCCCGTATTCAGCCTTCCCACTGTAACTTTTATTTACTTGCCTGTTATTTTTCTGTTGCTCTTATTTCCTTTCAGCTGCTTCCAAGGAAATATGAAGACAGAAACATAACTCTAGAAAATAATTCAGAGCTCTTCCTTCAGGTAGCTTTGAAATTAAGTTAAACATGTTCCTCGACCTATAAATGCTTTCACAGTTTACTTCCCAGAGCCTGACAAGCATCTGCCATTCCAGCTGATAAGTGAATGTCTTAGTTAAACAGAAAATTGCGCCTTTTTTTTAATTAATTTCTAAAAGTAAATCTACTAAATGAGAACAGCTAACAAAACTGTTGTGTGGGTCACTGTGGCACCGTTTCTGTTTGATTGTATCTGCTTTTACCTATATCTATTCTATGCAATTTTTAACTGTTTTACTTGGGTCTAAGCGATGCCCTTACAAGAACAGAAAAAAAAAAATTCACTCGGGGAATAAGTTATTAAAAATTAAACAAAACCCAACAAAAATGGAGAGAAGTGATTAAAACATTTCCATTGAAAAACTACCAGCTCTACAGGTCAAACTACAGGTAAAATGCAAAAATACTTGTGTTTTTCCCAGGCAAGCCATTGCTGGAGCTGCCATAGAGATTAGTAAATTGACTATTGGAAAGGGATGTCTACCTCTGTGATTTGGACTAGTTGGAGGAGTTTGTCTGCAACACAGCACATCTTTTGATACATGACTCACACAATGAAAAGTTTTCCCAAGGAGAATGTTTTCTGCCTTCATGGGTTTTGCGTTGCATTTACATGCTTACCACAGTAGATCTTCACGTGGCTGGTTTTCAGCTTAGAGTGCAGAGAACATACTGGTTACAAATACTAAAAGTTTGCAGCGAATGGCAACAACTTTCCCACTCCTTTTATTACACCATTTTTTAGAAGGTGCTCTCTGCTAAAGGTGGGAAGCCTCACACCAGCACAAAATTGAGAGGAAATATAAGTGACACTCTATGTGTGAACCACAACACTTCCAGTTCAGTGAAAATATGGGGAGGGGAAGATGCGTATAGTTCTGGTCAGGAGCAGTGGGGTTTTTTAAATCAGCTGAGATAGCGACAACCTGCTGAAAGCTTTACGTAAAAAGTGCTTTAAAATGGAAAGGAGACAATCTTTTGGTTTTCTGTTCATATAGTTCTTCAATTCATAGGTTTAAATGCAGTTTTGGACAAAGTTATTTTTCATATGTTAAGGAAATCTGAAATAACAAAGGTTCTTTGCTCTATTTAATCTATAATCTGTAGTTTTAACAGTAATAAAGATATGAGAATTGTGTTCAAAAGTACAGCATTTTGTTCACCTTTAAGGATCAGTAAAATGCTGTAAAGCAGATACGACCAGCGTGGTTTAGAAATAGCTTTAAACTTTCCGAGAGCAGTAAGACATGTTCGTGGCAATGATTTTTTTTTCACTTGATATCTACTAATCCATTAATCCTTTACTTAGGAAAGATTTGAAAAGATCACTAGGAAGGAAGAGACTGTGTTTATGTAAGTAAAGGCCAGAAGTAGCAAATTCTTGTGTTTGGATCTGGACTGTATGGTGGACATGGAATGAGCCTGAGGCTCAGCTTTCCAAAGGGATGTAGAACAATCCATACCATCCTTATTCCTTTTATCTAGAGCTACTACATTAGTGTAAACTTTTGTGACATATAAAGTAAAAAATACTGCATCGTGTCCTATGTCATATCTTTTTCTTTTGATGTTGCAAGACAGACAGCAGTTTAGGAGAGGGGAGGTGATGGAGGGGTGTTAAGCTGTATAGAAATCCAGGAGCACAGACTGAGCCTAACCCCATTGTCATCATATGAAAGCTGCTAGGAGCAAAATGAGATCTTTTTGTTAATAGTCAATAGAATATTTATTTATTTAAACTTTGGATCTTAGCTGTTCACTTAATATTCAGTACCTCTTTCTGGTTTTTAGATTCACATTCTTAATGAGGGAACCTGCCAGACTAAAGGGGATTGTGAAGAGCTTCAGTGATACTGCAGAACAGTTATGACAGCTGAGAGGAAAAGACAGGTTGATTCAATGCATAAAACAAAGGGAGAAAAAAAGATAACAAAGAAAGAACTTCTCTTTTTCCGAAGCTTGATTTATGCTTCAGCTCATTTATTTGTTCTTTTTCTTGTTTTAAATAAAAAGTGAAAGCCCAGTCATCTATCCATGAAAAAAATATGGTGTTATTGTTTGATTAATAGCTCATACTGATTTTAAGAGATGCCTAATTATGCCTCAATGTTTGCCTCATTATGTAGAGGAACATCATCATAGCAGATTAGTCTATGAACAGAGAATGGTTTCCTTTCTGATAATTAATTCTCATGCTTCAAAATTGCAGTCTAGTTCTTTCACTATAAGACTTTGTACACTTAATTTTGGGAGCAAACTTCTTGTTGCAAGTAATGAAAGAAAAAGGGGAAAAAAAAAAAAAGAGATGCTTGACCTAATCTCAAAAACACGGCTCAAACAGATTGCTTTTCTTTGCCAATCAGAGAATTCCCATGGACTGCAGCTTTCTGAAATCCTCTTCAGCAATATTAACTCCATCTTTTTTCACTGCACTCCTTGACATAGCAATGACTGCAAAGGTTATAGCAAGAACGTGGCTAACTTTTGCAAATAAATGAGTGAAACAATTTTGAGAACTACGATTCTAGCTTAGTAAAGATGGGGACTTTTTAGTATCGAAGTTTCAGAAGAAGGGATGTGTTTCCACTCTAGACAAAGTTGAAAAAGAGAAAATCCTTGAAATAACAACTAGGAAAATAAAATGTTTGGGTGATGGAATGCAGCGATCAAGAGAAGGAACTGGATACTTGCTTTAACAATAAGGGTTCTTGAACCTTGTAAAGGCTTGAATTCCAGCTGTGAAAAGTGTAGTAATGCCAGGTGCTGTGTTGTAGGATATAAAATTCAGAAGATACAAAGGATATTTGAAATTTATAGCTACATACTTATATTTAGCATTTGCACTACTGGGAATTTAAGGCCTCTCTCAGTAGGTTAGACAAACCTCGTTGAGTTTCTTCATGTTTTATCCTGCAGCAGCATGTAGAGCTTAGGTAAATTCATCACTCCGTAGTAAAGACTTGGTGCCTCAGAACTCCAATTCCTATGTCAGAGAGAGAAATTTTGAAAAGACAAATGTTGATTCAAAAGTTGGAAGACAAGAGCAACTACTTGATGAAACTTCAAGGAGAATAAGGTATTGCTGAAACTCTCCTTTGTATTTTGAAATCTCAGTTTCAAAGCATTTTTCAAGGACTTCTCTTATTTACAAGAACAAACCCATGCACTAGGAAAAAGCACTCACTGAATTCTTGAGGGAAAAGACTAAAGCTGTGTTTAGGACCTGATGATTTACCCAGAATATTTAGCATATAGGATGGACAAGAACTACAGAAGTGTAGCGTCTTCAGTTAGGCAGACAGTTATTCAAATATTCTGTTAGGGGATGGACACATTCCAGTGTCTTTAGGTTAGCAGAGCCTGAGGTTTGCAACAAGTTATAATGTCAGCAGAATTACTCAGGGAAATAAAACTGTCCGGTGTAGGGAGCTATACCAGAATTTGATGCTACTTTAAAAGTAATTACATGAGTTGTGTGACTTCTATTTCCCCACTTTCCGAGGACCAGTGTTACTGTCCTCTGCAAATACAAGGTCAGTGCCATCCTCGCAGCAGTGTTTCACCAGTTCTCCAGTACAATCTGTCCTTGGCATTTGAGAGGTTAAAAAGAGCACTATGAGAGAAAACCGCTCTCTGAAGACAGCACCTACTGTAAAAGTCAGTGATATATTTTGCAGGAAGAACTAAAAATATGTCAAAGATAGTTTCAGGCAAAGCAGAGGAAATGTCAGTGTAAAGACAGGTCTCAAAATCTGCAAGACTGTTCGCAGTGTTAGAAATGTGTTCAAAAAAACACAGGTCTTGTTTGACAGGTCATCATTTACAATTCTTAACAATTAATATTGTCAGGATGCAAAAGTGTGACTGTGAAAACGAGAGTATGGCATTTGTGAGCAATGTGTTGATCTCAAGGAAAGTTACGCTTTCCTGGATTCACTTCAAAACAAGATTCTTCTAATTGGCCTTGCAACCTGGAAGGAACCTCACAACATGCTTCCCTTGGGGATGAGTTACTGTGTAAATACCTGTGTAGTAAACACACCTGTTAAAAAGAATCAAATTTTAATGCAGCAAGGTCACCCTTTTGGCAGGCTTGTACTACGGTATTGTGTCCAGAGACTGATCTGTAAAGGCAGCTGTACATTTCTGTATCTTACCATGTACTTATCGTAGTTTCCCTCATGACTAATCCAGTTGCCCAGATCCCTGTTTGAGCTGTAGCCACAGCTACATCTGTTGAATTAGTGGTGTAATAAAAGGCCAAAGCAAGTGCACCTACCCATAGTAAAGTCATTGCTGTATAAAAATCATCTATAAAAAAAGCTTTTGCACCCTCTATGCATTCCTTCTCATCACCCAAGTGGGCAGCATGTCCCTGAGCATGCTTGTGAGCCTCACGTCAGGTTCTGGACTACCAAGGCAATGCAGGGGACAAATTCTTCCCAGTTTGGTTGAATTTTACTCTGTGAGCCATGCTGCTGCAGCACTGAAGCTATTCCAGGGAGATAAACGTTCTGCAAAGTGCCATTCAGCATGGGTTGTATGAGTTCTTTTCACCCTTAAGGTCAGGCACTGTACTTTTAGTGCTCTCAACCCATACAGTTCACAGGAGGACAAGCAGAGAGGAATGGAGCTTTCATTTATTGTTTGTGCTCTAAGAGCCCTCTTCCATCTAATCTGCTGTATCATTAATTGGGTTTAGTTTCTTGATCGCATTCAAATTCAGATGATTATTATGTTTACCTTGAAGCGAAAATAATTTCCTGCTAATTAATTTTTACTTCCCATTTAAGACTCTTTCCCTGTATATTATTAACCAACTTCCTCGTCCAACATAAGGGGGTTGCATTTTATAATGTGTCATTCCTTTGGTAAACAAAGTTATGCCTATGCATATTATAGCCAGCAAACCATTTGGATACAACCAGAGGAACAGAGATATAAAAATAACGTATTTCCTCACTCCTTTTTTCAAAGCTTTTTGCTTAGGAAATACAATATTGGGGAAATAGAAATAGGTACGGGCACCTATATGAAGAAGCAAGTCATCACCTTTCTTCAGGCAGTTCCAAAACCCCTTTCTGAACATGGACACCAAAGGGATGTGAAAGCAGAGGTGGATACAAGGGTTCGGGTTTTTTTAAATTTTGTTTAGCTTTGTGTATTAAGCATATAAGCAATTAATAAGAAGTAAGTGCTTAAGTTCTTTTTACCTCAATTTTAAGGTATAAAATACAGTAAGCATTGATTAATTCCTGAGAGGGTTTAACTGTAAGATGTAAAATACAGCTGTGGTAATTTTGTAACTTCAGAGACCTTCAGATGGTAAATAATGGTTAGATCATTTGGTCTTTGAGTGAGAGGTAGGCCCACCTTCCTCCCAGCTGGAGGCCCCTTTCTCAGAGCCAGATTGATGCAAACATAGCAAATGAAGGTGTCGGCTCTCAGCTGTGGAAAAGACAGGAGTTATGACGCTACACCACCAGTGAAGGTCTCGACAACTGCCTCATACAACTGCCAGTTGGAATAAGTATGTAAAAACAAATAACCATCTTTCATTCTTTCCTTATGGAAAGGGAAAATTTGGAACCATGCCAGCACTACCAACAAACTAGCCAGGTAGCCCTAGCTGCTCATGGGCTGTTCAAACTTGTGCTAAATTACTGCAACCTAAAAATTCAGTGCTTTTCTCTTTTCCCTGTTTGAAAACTCTGAAATGGAAAAGCACCTAAAGAGTTTAATGATGCTTCTGTGGCATCTGTATAAGAAATCACCATGTCTTATATCCGAGTAACCTCCTGTGTGTTCAATTACCTGAACACTCACCTTGTTGACAAAAAGGTCCTTGGTGCTTCTGTGCTGGCAACAGAATGACTGTGATAAGTCACAATTACATGGGCTCAGGGAAGTGGAACAAAGAGATACCAGGATCTCTGCATGTCTCTATTGACTAGAGCTATAGTCTGAGAAAGCCTCAGCAAATCTAGCTAGCCTCACAGATTCTGCAGTCCCAGCCATTCCTTTCATGACTATATGAAAGCCCATACGCTACAAAACAGATTTGTTTGGAGAAGTTTATCTTAAGTCTATCATGAATTAAATCAAGCTAAGCTATGTATTCATCTGCTCTGTTCAGCTTCCTGCTCTCAGTAATGCTGACCTTTTGAGGCTGTAGCAAAGGCTGTGCATTTACTGTGGTGTTTGGAGGTTCTTTCAACTTTAACAGGCTGTAGTTGAAACTCAACATCAAAATGAAGGTGCTGTCTGGAAGTTTATAGTCATTGATGTGCAAGTGATCAACAAAACTACTGCACATTCGAGATACTCTCCATCACCTTCTAGTGTATCATCCAAGAACTTTGGGTCACTACGAATATCAGAAAAAGAGACTGCATTTTAGCTTGCCCCAAACCAGCTAACCCAAACATCACAGAACAAGTTTCCAAGTGATTGGCACAAATGTCTCTCTAAACAGTGCTACTTTCAGATCAGTAACTATATAGGCTTTCTGTTTGGAAAGAATGGGTTGTCTAGCGCTCGTGCTCAAATGAGATTGCCGTTAGTCAATTGCTATTATATCAAGCACTTACAAATTTTGCTCTTATTTATCAGTCCATGTCAGACTTACCATATCTAACAGTTTTCACAAAACGTGTTTGCTCCTGGAGTTTGTTTTAGTCTGGCATGGCTATGGATCAGATACAAAAGTCTGTCTGGCAGAAAACCTCCCCCTCCTTCCTCCAGGATTACTTAGTCAGGACTAATTAGGAATAAAAGGCTTTGAATGTGCGTATCTGAAGAGAGAATACTGTCATACTCTTCTAGATGAAAAGTAAAGGCATGATGGAAGATAACCAAAAGACTGGGCAACCATTGGAAATGACAGTCAACTAGAATAGGTGACCAGCTAGAAAAAGGTGCTGGTTACATCTGTGAAAAAGAGAAAAAAGTGGATCCAGTAACTGCAGAGCAACAAGCCTCAGCTCTTTGCCTGGAAGGATCATGCAGCACATCTTGTTGGGTGGTGCCTAGCCAACTGCAAGTACATGAAAGACAAGAAAATAATATTGAATGGTCATCACATATTTACCAACCAACAGTCTGATTGCCTTTTATGATGGTGATGGTCAAAGGAAGGGTGACACATGTAACTTATCTTGACTAAGACATTTTAGTCCCTGTAATATTCTTGCTGATAGACAGAGGAAGGATGTGCTGCACAAAAAGACTGTTAGATGGGTTGGGTCGATGGACTCCGAGGGTAGCTGATCATTGGCTTGACGTCTGTTTGACAGAATATCTTAGGTAAGTCCTGGGGGGAAATGTTAGTCAATATCTTCACCAATAACCTGAATGATGAGGCAGCGTACCCTCAGCAAATCTGTGATGATATTAAAATGGAGAAAGCGATTGACACATCAGATAGTTTCTCTGAAGTGACACTATACTATAGAATTGGGCAAAATAAATCTCATAAAGTTGAACAAGGAGTGCTAAATTTTGCACCAAGGTGGATAACTCCATGTACCAATGAAAATGTGAACTGGCCAGTTGATGTGCTGTGGTTGACCTGCAAAGGTCACGGTGGAAACCAGGCGAATAAGAGAAAGTGGTGGCCTTTAACCATCAGGAAGGCAAACTGGATTGGACTATGATGAGATGAGAGCGAGCAGATAAAATGAAATTATGCTTTTTATGATGTTGGTGCTGCATACACTTGCAAATCTGTATCCAGTTTTGGGCTCTGCATTCAAGAAGGAGGACAAAAGGCAGAGTCAGTTTAGCAGAGGACTAGCAAGACTGTCATGGGCCAAAAAGTACGTGACCTTTGAAAAGAAGCTGAGGAACCTGGGCTTGTTTAGTCTGGCAAAGCAGCAACTAAGGGGTGATCTAACAGTTGCCCACAGTAGCTTAAATGGGAATTGCACAGACAGTGGAACCAAATTCCTTCTGGTACTGGCAGATGGTGCAATAAGAGGCAACAAGATGCAGCCTGAAACTTAGGAAAAAGTTATTCACCAAAAGGGTAGTGTGGCAGTGGATTAGCTTACCCAGTGGTGTGACCAGGGGAATTGTCCTTCTGAAAGTCTGACTTGGCTGGAAAATTGGCAGCTGACCTGCTGCAGACTTTGCAACATTTCTGTGTCCAACCAGCATTTCCAACCAACCGTCTGCAAGTAAAAATCCTTGAAAGGAAACTGGAAGAAAGATGTTGTACCCAAATTCACAGGCTCTGTCTTCAGACTTACTTGCTTTTATGGCCACATATATACAGGCAGTGATAGTAAAAATAATGACAGTGTACTGGAGAGGACTATTTTGTCAATAGCAGCAGAAAACAAATAACAACTGAATAATCATAGGCCACTAAGTTTCCTTTATGTATTTTCTGTCAAGCCTAAGACATAAACTGGACAGAAGCATTTCAGCCATCAAAAAATTAAGCTCAAGTGCTCCCGGGAAACTGTATGTTCAAGGCCGCAGGAAAGGAATGGAGAGCATCCTTGCTGGTTTTACCTGGGAAGATGTTCCTGTCTTGCAGAAAAGGGTGAAAAGTGATGGAAGTCCTTTGCACAACGAGAGCCATGGATATTGCATACATGTACTTGCAGGTTTTTCTGTGCGCATTGGGCACAAAGCTCTCTGCTGCTGGCTGGAGAGAAAAAAGCTGGAGAGAAATCTTCTTGAGCTGGCCTCCTTATTGCTGCATATCAAAACAGCCATTTGACCACTTTAATTTCACCAACAGAAATATTCATGTGCAGAGAGTTTTACTGACCTGGGATCAGACTACTATGGTTTTGGACACGTTGCTTCATCCCATATGCCTGTGCTGAGGTAGCAGGAGAGGCCAGCATACATGTTCTACTAGTGTGAGGTGGTTTTGAAATATTTTTATATGGTTCATGTTGGGAATGGCAAAACAGCTCAAATTACATACTTCTCAGTCAATTAAAGTTGAAAAGAGACAGATTTAGTTCAGATTTTTTTTTTACCAGGTCATTTAGCACGCTCTGTTGCTGTTCTTAATTATTTGATAATTTACAGGTCAATGATACTGTAACAGAGGTTGTCAGTATTTTGGGGCAGAAACTGGAGATGCTATAGAGGTGCAGAGGGTAAACTGTGTTACAGGCACAGATTTTAGGGTGGACCTGCTTGGCTGTCCAGGAGAGATGCTTTAGAAAAGGCTTTATTTTCTTTGTATTATCCTTCTTCTTTCATGGTCCATGCTGCAATCAAGCAAGTCCTGAAGACCAGCTCCAGCTTTCACATCATCTTTTAAGTGTCTCTTAATGCCTTCTCAATAACCTTGGAGGAACATTGCTTGTCACATAGCACATGTTGCCAGGGGGTACCAGTGTGACAATGAAATGTTCCCTGTATGCATCCCAACAGGACAGAAGAATTGCAGTTCTGCTTTTTACTACTATGATTATTTTTATTCCCCAGCAAAGGCAGAACCCTGATTTCCAATTTCTTTCTGGGCACCAAATTAAGTAACTAGCTACACTGAGTAGATTTTTAATTACTATGACTAGGCAATTGTATGCCTGCTATTCTTTTAGGAAAACTTTTCCAGACTCTAAATGAAGACAGAGGAGGCCCACACAAAACAATGACAATGGAGAATTTGTTTACAGACTATCGCTAGAAGAGACATAATGCTTCCCTTTATCATCACTTGTCATAGCAGTGACAGCCTGTAAACCTCTTGCCTGTGCATTATTCGTTATTTGTCACTGCCTGTGCCAACTGTTGCCCTGGCAGGTGCCTGGCATGTGTCAAACATATGATTCATGGGTTCATTTGATCAACACTGTGAAGAAAAGAATGATATATTTTCTTTTAAATTGCAAATTAGACATTTACTCCCCATATCTAGTGACAGGAGCTTTGGCTTCTTTATATCCAAAGTGCACCATTTATAGCTCACTGTACAATTTAAAGACTGGCTTCTCTCTCATGCCTAACTCTGAAAGTGAAATATATGTAATATTACAGCATATAAATGAAACATCCTACCTTTCTGTTTTATTGTCATGACAAGCTTGCTTGAAATGTTTCCTGTGATAATAAATGGTCAGAAGATGGTGTCCCCTGGGTATTTAAAGGCCTTTTTATTACAGGCTGCTTTCTACTTCACCACATTATAATTACTTTCAGAGAATTTCTTTAGAATTATAATTTTGCTCTGATATTGATTGATGCACGTTTACTTGGGCATGAGTTTACTTGTATCTACCTGTGTGTGTAATATATAGGTTTTGTATGTGAGATGCTTCTTCTGGAAATAATATTAGCAACACAATAATTGGGAGCAGTGAGAAAATGCAGCTGTACTGTAAGAACTAACATATAACTTGGTTTTCTCTTCTGCTAAGGGAATATGGAGTTCTGTGAAAAAGGGCAGTTGATTTTGATATTTTTGGGAAAAGACAAAGTTATAAAAAATAAAAAATTGTTAGTAATGACAAACATCTAGATGATTTGTTAATCAAAATTATTCCCATACAGAGAATTCTAAAGTCTTGTCTAGTGTGTTTTAAGCAGCACTTGAGTTGCGAGATTCCCAGATACTGTCTTTGTCAGAGCATCTATGTCGTCATGACCCCTGGCTCAAACACGGGCTCTTTCATTGACTATCTAGCCTTTGAAGCTAGCCACTGACTGCAGGTCCTGCAAAATTGCCATTTTGCTGTAAGGCCTCTCACCTGTAATAATACCAGTATATTGAATAATGCAGGAGTGGCTTTATTGTGTGGTTCGACATCAAAGATATGTTTTTACTACAGATATAAATAGTAGATAACACTACAGTTTTCTTTAAAACTACTACTGTTCTGCTGTCTCTGGCTGTTACTCTGCGTTTGTTAATGCTCTTAGAAATCAGTGAATTTTGAAACAGATAGTGCCACAAGACATTGCAGAGGAAAATACAACGTGAGAGTACTTTCATATTGATTTAAGTTTAAAAAATCATTACGTATGATCCAAAAGGGATTTTTATTGCTCTGCTTTAAGATATTTTCATTCTCACAACTGTATTGGAGTTGGTTGTTGAACTTAAATACTTCATGATGGTTTTGCAGTTGTTGAGAATTTTTCCCAAATGAGCTCTTGTCTTGCCAAACCTCAAAACTAAAGATGTGGTAGGTATTGTTACTGGTTTCCGTTTGACTGCATCATGACTTATTGTTAGGATATTATTAATATTTAGCTGTTTTAATTAATCTAGAATCCTCATGTGTCTCTAATCATCCGTATACTCTGATTTGTATGTAGACCTGATCTTTTCATGTCACTTGTCTAACTAAGCTCTATAAAAATTAACACTTAGTACTTTTGTTTTCTTCCCTGATTACTTCCAGATATGTCTAAATGAAGATGCATTTAGAATTCTTTGTGAACAAGACGTATAAGTTTTGTTTGTATACTTCTGCTTTTTTGTGAGTTGCTCTTTGAGCGACAAGGAGAAAATAGTAAAATAATTCAGTCATGGGACTAATCGAGTAGATGAAAACAACTTTGTGATGCGTGATTCTGGCATCAAAAGATGTGTTGGATGTTTTAATGCCGTTCCTCACAAATGAGATGATATGCTGTCTGAAATGTGTGAAGAGCATCTGAGAGAGAGGGAGGGGGGTGGTATAGAGAACTCTTGTTTGTTCTACAGAATTTCAGGTATTATTCTGGGAAAAAAAAATACTAAAATATTTAAAATTTGAGAGACGCCTTTTCCTCAGTTTACGAGGACCCTGAAGCAATGAAAGAACAGTATGAACTACCATTGATTTCATGGAGTTCAAGTTCCAATACCACTGATGACAATCGAATTATATTATTCAGCTCTTTTGTTATTAGCAATTGATATAAGAACAGAAAAGAATGTATTGTGATATGATAGTTTGCATCATCTCTCTCAAGTGTTTTCCTGAAGAGATAGGCTTTTAGAATCTGCTTGCTGCAAGATGTGAAAGGAAAGAAATTAAGTCCTTTGGATAAGACAATTTATTTTGCCCCAGACAAGTGATAACAATCAGAATGCATGAAGAGAGTGCATTTGTATTAGTTCATTTAAATATCAGTGATGACCATACTCAAACCATCTATTGCACAAGCCTTATCTTAGCCATTGTGACACGTAGTGAAAGTCCAATTCAGATGTGCCTTGAATATTTATATAGGCAACAGAGAGCCTACCAACATCACAAACAGCTTAGGTTGTCCAAGATTTCTGCTTCTCTCCATCAGAGAGTTTAGATGCTTCCGTTGTAGCTGCCCTCACATACGAAGGAAACTGCCTAGAACCAGCTCACAGGGAATCGTAAAGCGATCGTATCTGATACGTAGCCAAATTCAGAGCTACGTAGTCTGATCCTCTGATCAGCCAGAGTCTCTTCAGTGAACCCATCTCTGAGGGTGGATTTGCACCATAGCCAAGGTGTTAGAGTGCTCAGTCGCATAGCTGGAGAGCTGTGTTCAGGCTGAGTTACCTGAACCTTCTCATTCGTTGTCTGTGCAGTGCGCAGCAATGTGGTCTTGCTCTTGGTGCAGGGTTCGTATGCACCATATTCAGTGCAAACAAACTTAAAAACTTGTGGGTGGAAGAGGTCAGAAGGGAAAGGGTTAGGTGACCTTAAAGAACTGCAGGAAATTTCCAATGTCTGAGTCCTAACTTCTGTTAGCTATGGTACCTAATAGATTAGATTTGATTTACTTTGGAAATATATAATACCCTGTCACTTTGAAACTATTTCATTTTTTCATGACTATAAGATGATACAATTTACCACGTAGAAAAAAAATCCAGGTTGACAGCACTAACAGACTTTCTTATATTACCTGCAAGGTCTTTGTATCTTTGTTTTTAAGGTCTATTTCCTTTCTATATTCCTACGCTATGGGAATAGCCTCGATGGAGCTCATAAAAACAGGAAAACAGTTCAATAAAGATACATTTTAGACAGTCATGCACATGGTTGCAAAATGATCTAAGACTTGATTTAACCTCAGTTCAGTCGTGATACTGAATTGTAGCTGGTACCTAAAATGAGTGAGTGGCACACAGCCCTTGTCCTGTGAATATAGCTGGTCGTACAAAGATCATCATTCAAAGACATAGTACATCTCTTGACATTGCGGCTGTTGGGGGATTGTGATGGTTTTTATTGAGTACCTAAGTAGCAAAATGGGATGAAAAAAGGGACACTTCTTATTTCATAGAATCATAGAATAATTTAGGCTGGAAAAGACCTTTAAAATCATCGAGTTCAACTGTAGATGAACCATATTTCTGAATTTAAATCTGTGTATTCTGCAATCAACGACAGAGTAGAAGACAAAAACATTTGATGTTTATCTGAATGACATTTTTTTCTTCTTTTTTTTTTTTTTTTTTTTTTTTTTTTTCGGGTTTTACTTTTTCCAGTTTTTTTAATTT
>VWZZ01004619.1:101262-218672 GCA_013399095.1 Psophia crepitans | reverse complement strand
TTTTTTGGTCTCAGGCTTGACCTTTCTCAAGTTGATCTAATACTTCTAGAAAGTACTATGACCACAAACCACTCTCTTGACTCAGCAGGTCTCCGAAGCATTCAGTTTCTCCCTCCCAAAACCCCTAGGCTGTTCTGTAGTCCTTGCAAGCTGATGTTCCCAGGCCTCAGGCTGCTCCCTTTTCTGTCTCAGCGTGCATCAGGGTTCCTCATTGTGGAGGAGCATCCCTTGCAGTACTCTCCCGTTAAATAAATATAACTACACACCAATGTTTCTACTCCTTCCTAACCTGCAGGTAGATTTGGGAAGTCTTGTGCATTGGTCAGCTAGGATGGAAGGGAGCAGAGACACCTGCAGGAAGCTCTTTTTCAGTGGAGCTCTATTTTATTTTAACACAAGATTCTGCACTCTCTGCATTGTAACTTGTTTGCTTGTTCCCTTTAATCTATGCGTCAGCCTTATGCCCTTGAAGGTACTACCTAATGGTAGTCCTTTCAGGTAGTCCATAGCAAACCTCTTGCAATCGCTAATGATGCAAGGTCTGGATCGAGGCCCGTACTGACCACACAAGTCCAAAGAATGAGTATCTGATATAACAATCAGAACCTGGCAAACTCATTTCAGTGAGACATAGCTTGCAACCCCCAGCATCACTAAATGTGTCTTATCACCAGTTTTAATTTCTGGAGACTAAGCGTTTCTCTCCCTCTTTCGCTGCCAAATGAAATTATCAGATTTTTGCAAAGTAATGAGTCTGACAAGCTGAGGTGTTATATCAAAGACAAAAGATCAGTATCTCTGTTGTAGGCTTGTTTAGGAAGTAACTGTAGAGTGCTTTTTGTTGAGGGAGGGAGGGTCTTATGATTTTTACTGTGTGTTTCTAGTCAGAAGAAAAAAAGTTTCCAAAGATGCTGTTTTGCGATACAAACAGGGATAGGTTATGCAGGTGAGAGAACCTATCAAGTGCTCTACATTTTCACCTTAATTTTATTAGGAAGTCAGCTGTCCATTTGCTTCACACTGGTATCCAGCTATTGAAATCTTCCTTCATGTCCGTTTCCCTTCCCATTACAAAAACAATCTCATTGTGCTAGTTTAATGCTTACTTTTTAAAAATTGCTTTCCGAGCATAGCTCTTCATAATTAGTTGATACAGGAAACCCACCTGGAAAGGACACTGTTTATAAAACAGCATGCCAGAATGTTTATCTGGCCTTGGGCTGCAGGAACCAAAGGATGGATGAATATCCTGCAGTTGTTTTGGCCATGATTATATTGTGGATGGCAGGTTGCCAGTAGCAACTGCAGTAAAAGGTCCAGAGTGTCAGTGTCTTCCTCTGTGTGATAAAACAGAGAACATTTGCACTTTCCAAACTGCCTCAGAGAGGATTTGTGGCAGATTTTGGAGGACTTGTGACAAGAGATGGAAGTAGATAAGCTGCTTGCAGGTTGTATGCCAACCTGTCCTTCTGTTGGCTCCTCCAGGCCTGGCACCACTGACGCTTTTTTTGCCCTTCTTTCTAGAACATTTAAAAGAGAAGCTGGAGGAATACATGGTCCGTTTTGCCAAAGTGAGGATTGTACGTACCAAGAAACGAGAAGGGCTCATTCGGACCAGACTGCTAGGAGCCTCGCTGGCTAGAGGAGAAGTCTTGACATTTCTGGATTCCCATTGTGAAGTCAACGTGAATTGGCTGCCTCCCTTGCTTAGTAAGTGTATGAGCATTCATCAGCCATTAAAATCAGAGCATACAGCATAGCTTAAGCAATTGAAGCCATGTCCCACGATAAGCAGGACGTACACTGTACAGAAGTGCTTGGAGCTGTGCTGCAGTGTCTGAGGAGTCAAAATGAGAGAGAACTCAGAGACATGTGAGCAGCTCCATTTTATGATTCTTGTGGCTAAAGAACTCGTAAAATTTTTAAGTATCACTTTGGCCTATTAGAGTCACAATTTGTTTTATTATTACTACCACTTAATACACTACTAAATCTAGTGTTATGCTATGCCCATACTATAACCTGAAAACTTTTGTTATGCGGGTATTGTACTCCTTCCTCATCTTCCACATTCCATTGAAACAGCTTTTGCTGTAAATGTTTCCAAGACCTCAGAGTTAAATCCAGTAACAACTGCATTCACAATAGGAAGCTCAGAAAGAATGATTTGCTATTGACTGCTTTGCTGGATTCCAGCTGCAGCCGCAAAGCTCCATTAGTCAAAGGAATGGAAAGAATCAATTGTTGTAGTCTAGGATTTCACTTCAGGAAACAGTGTCCCCTTTTCTACACACTTGACTACATGCAAAGTGTATGTGCTTTGCAGAGTGCTTTTTTGCTAGCAAAACCAAAGAAAATTTCTGAATTTACTATTGAAGAAATTTGTGTCAATTAGAAGATTGTGTCATAAGTACATGACAGGATAGGGTTTCACCTACTAATGGTTATTGTTTCTTGAATTTTGTTGCTAGGACTGGTTTGGCCACACAGTAAGCTGATAAAGCATTTGCAGCCAAGAAGAGATACTGTTCTGCTAATGACCTACTGCTTGAGAGAAAAAAAAATAATAACTAGCTTTTCTTCAGATCAGTAACAAGATAATGTACAAAATTCTAAATTGACATCCTTTCTAACTTCCATGTCAAATTACATATTTATGCAGTCTATCCCCTTGTTACTGCTTTGTCCTTAATCACAACATCAGCATGTTAAAAATAACTTCCATGTCTTCATGTAAACCTCAAATGGCATAAAGAAGCAGAGAGAAGTACAATTTTCAACAAGTCTTCCACAAGCAGCCCCATCAGGTGGCTGTTAAACATACTGGAGTATTCTACAGCCACCTTTCCTCTACTTTTTTTGCCCCAGTGCACATAATATGTTGCCCCTAATGACAAAATTTCAAGAAGATTCTCACTCTTGTCCTCTGAAATCTTTACTGTAAGTGAGATGTAACCCTTCTGTTTTTCTAATTTAGACATGGGAAAATTGCATGTTGTAATATCAGTTCCTTTTCTTGATTTCTTGTCTGAAATGAAGGTGCATCTAGCTGGATTTCAACCAATAAAATCTGAAAAACAAAGAGAGTGATCACAAAGGATTCATAGTTGCAGTTAGGTTGCAGTTGGGTATTGAACTTATAATCAGAACCCTCAGCCTCAAGCCGTAAAACTGGGAAGATGGCTTCATCAGGGACCAAGTCCCAGTTCTCAAGTGGAATGAGATCTTTCTTGTTCCACACGTAGTAGAAATACCCTTAGCTAACCAGACAGAGAATCTGGAAACTAATCTTGAAGAACACTGGAGCCCAGGATAAATAGGCTTTATTTTGAAAGAAAAAGTAGGGCATTACATGAGACCAGAGAATGAGTACACTGCTAGTATATTTAAGGATGCCCTGTGTGTTTTCTAAAAGGGATGAGAGATCTTCCTCATAACCATTAAGTGACACATATTTACTATACTGAAATCAGATTACACCTGGCTACTAATAATAGTAAAGTTAATATACTTTTGCAAGTATTTATATAAAGATCTATCTTCTCATTCAGCAGTGCATGTGATTGTATGTTATTCATGAAAATCAAACCAGAAGTTATACTGGGTATTTATTGCTTTGAATCTGCCCTAATTTAGTTCTGATTGTATCTGCCATGTGTAGTGGAAAGTCCTCAAGAGCCCAGTTCAGCCCTGCTCTGGAGTGAAGACTGCCAGTCTTTGCTGAGAAGGGCAGTTGTTTCCACGGTCCCAAACCATTATCTTTTTTAAAATGAGACCTTGCAAGTTAGAGGATGGGGAGTGGGAAAAGAATGATCGCTTAAAGACGGTTCTCAAAGTTATTTAGGCATCTAACATATTTTCAGCATCGACTATCACTTTTTAAAGCCAAGGAAAACTGAGTTATTGCAGTACTTGTTGGGTATCTAAATTGCTTTGTGGCGCTGAGCCATATTTGTTTTCAGTTACAGTCCGTTGTTTTGTTTCCTTAAAAACCAGGTGTAAAATGGCTTTTCTTTACTTTCTTTAAGCTTTATTTAGTTTCTTTCTTTAGCTTAAATGGGTTTCTAAACTGAAATAAGCCACTCTGAGATCTCAGAGAGTTTTGCCTGATGTTCCCTGAACAGGCAGCTGTAGTCATGGAAAATGTTGGCAAACACAGCTGTTTGTTATCACCCCTTGGTAGTATAAAGTCAGCAGAAGGTAAAATGTGACTTGGGCTCCAGCTGCTGTAGTTGAGAGTCTAGTGTAGTGTGAAGTTGCAGTTACTGCAGGTTTAAGGTAAGAAACTGAGCAGCAAAGCAGCTTGAAAGATGCAGGCACATCTTTCCTTCTTTTGATGTCGCTGTGGGAGCAGTAAGAAGGGGGCAGTGGACAACAGATCAGTAGCACCATAGGCTTTCAGACTTTTCATAGGTTTGTCAAAAGAAGACTTTTTTTCTGACCAAGACTTAAAATTACATCATGATTAGATCATGCTTAGCAAGCTGTCAAGAAACCTGCTAGCTCTAGCTGTCCGTCTCCACGTTTATATGATGCATTACTTGCCAGTGGGGAAGTCTGAGAACACAAGTACTTATGACAGCTCAGATAATAAGAGAGAACTTACTGAGCTGCTCAAATGTCAACATCTGTAATCAAATATAAGTAGGAAAATAAGCATATTTGCAATGTGGCGTTGTTACTTTAACCAGCCAATTTGAAACAAGCACTTGAAATTAAAGGGGTGCATCTTTCTTATAAAGATAAAACCTACTGGTTTGAGAGAGTGACTTACCTAATATTGAAAACTTCTGCTCATTGCCACATATGTATGCTCAGCTTGATAGTAACAGTGCTGAATTCAAATAGGTGTGTATATATTGCTAAAAATTGTTAGGAGGAAAGTTCTGAGCAATGTTCCCTCTTGTTCCCAGGTTTTCCCTCAAATCTGCAAGATTTTTGTGCCTACGGTGATGCTTGTCTGCCTGTTCTTCCCTTTATCTGCAGCACATGTGCATTGAAATAATGCATGGAAATTTTCAGACCAGTAGGAATTTGTGTGAGGATGATGAGTAAAGGCAATGGAAAAGAAACAGTAAAGTGTTTCAGCTGTTGCTTTCAGTGCCTTGTATTAGGAGCAGGTGAGATAAAGAGCAGTGGCTGGCAAAAGCAGCAGCATGTTCGCTGTTGTAAAGCCACGATACTAGCACTCTTGTGAAATATAAGCTAGCCCTGCAGCCCTTTTTTCTGTGTCCTAAGTTTGTAGCGGGCCTGCATTTAAGTCTGAGGAGTATGCATGCAAAATGCATTATTTTAGGCATACTGAAAGAAACATTGAGGCTGCAAATTTGATTACTCTGCCTTTTGGTGTGCACCACTACAAACACCCTCATTTCTTCAAAAGTCATCTTCCTGTGCTTCCTTATCATCTCTAAAGCATTTTTGGGGCTGAGAAGTAAGTTCTGCAGATACACACAAGAACAGGCAGGTAAGCATCATCTTATTTGCAAAATTCTTGCGGAGTTGCAGAAATGAAAACTGGAATTGAGTTTGAGCATTGCTTAAATAATTTTCACCCTGGCAATCTCTGCATGTGAGTTGAAGCTTTCCAATCCTTCAGTCTATTTAAAGGCAGCAGCTTTTAAAGATCAAGAGAAGGATGCTAATGTATTATGAGTCTACCTCTGACCTGCTCCAGCCAAATCAATCCCATTTAGTTTCTCTCCTCCAATCAATTAAGAAGGGGGGGAGATCAGAGACAGATTACTATAAGCCCTATAACTATTAGCAGGACCATCACAGGAAAGAGATTATGTAAAAATGACTTTACATAATGATTACAGATAACACTACACAGTATACCAGTGAATGTAATTATATTTGGCAATAGCAACAGTAATGCAGCCATTATGTCTGAGATGAGTTTCCTAGAATTTTGTGAGAGCCTGTGCTTTAAATTTATTTCGCTATTAAAGGATAAGGATGTAAAAACCTGCTGAACTTCCAGGCACACTAATTTCTCTACTAGCAGTCAGCATTGTTCCCCCATTTGGACAGTCTCTAAACAACAACTGAGAATAAAAATGAAAACTACGGATGTTTTGCTACCATAATCTTTTTTCTTAATTTCAGTCCTGCAGAAGCAAGGAAGCAGAATATGTATTATTAATCATTGCACCAGTATTACCTGCCTTCCTATCTAAGCATTCATTCCACTCTCAGCCCTCTGATTTTTTTAGGGCATTATCAAGCACCAGTGAAATCTAATCCTTAAAACCAAACCCAAGTTTTTCATATAGGCCCTACATTGTATTACGTTTTGTAGAGCATCTAGGATGCCATTTGGAGAGAGAGCCTTATTATACTTGGAATTTTGAGATTTTGTTTTTTCAAGGGTTCATAGTTTTTCTACTGTCCTTTCATGCCAACATAACTACAAATTTTCCCTGTACTACTTCATTTCAAACCGTTACTCTTCTGCCTAATTCTTGCAGCTGGAACACCTTCTTTACTTTTTTCCTTTTCTGAGGAGCAGACTCATGCCCACCCTGTCCTTAAACTAGAGATGGGAATTTGATTTAGCCTTACAGTTCTAATTTTTATTTTTTTTAAAGCAAAAAGAAAATCCTTTCTTTAGAAAACAGGTGACTAAGAGTAATACTGTGGGGCCTTCTTTATACCTCAAAGATCGGCACAAAAAAAGACACAAGCCCTGTTTTGTTCCTTGTGTTGGAGTTTGCCTTTAATTTGTCGCATTTGATCTCAAAGCTGATGCACACTAGAGCCACAGGAACAGTGGCTGAATGGTTGCAAGAGCTGAGATTCACATTTGGGAACACAAATCTCTCTCGCAGGAGCTTGCCACGCACACTCCCCACAGCTGAAGGAGTATTTTTACATTTTGCTTGCTGGCTTGTTCTGTAGCTGACAGATTGGGGACAGCTCAGAGTAGCAAAGTGACAGAGATATAGATGACTGGACTCCTGTGGGTCTCACAGGGATATGCCTTCCTTTAAAGAACTGTAAATGCTTCTAATCATTGCCCAACTGCATTAAGTCCACTTTAGATAAAGGGTTGATACAGATTTGAAAAATGAAATTATTTGGGGGCCGTAGGGAACAAAGCAGGCAATCTTCAAACATCAGAAAACCTGTGGGATTCACTTTGCAGTAATATGATAGATGGCTTGACTAGACATGCCGTTTCCTATTTTCTACTTTCATTTTTCAGACCAGATTGCACTAAACCACAAAACCATCGTGTGTCCTATGATCGATGTCATTGACCACAATCACTTTGGCTACGAGGCACAGGCGGGGGATGCCATGCGAGGAGCTTTTGACTGGGAAATGTACTACAAAAGAATACCGATTCCTCCAGAGCTCCAGAGAGCTGATCCCAGCGACCCCTTTGAGTAAGTAGCGATAAAGGGGAGAGTGGGAACGTGAAGCAGCACAAGCAAAGGTGGTAACTGTAGCAGGAGAATCCAAGCCCAGAAATTTCCATGTAGGCCACTTCGTACTAATGAGAGGTAGTAGAAGTAAACAGCCTCTGCACAGGTTTATAAAGTGTCAAAAATGGGGAAAAGATCAGAGCAACAAGTTGCAGAATTCACAAGCGATACCTGGAAACACAAACCTTCCCGATCTTTTCTGGCCCAGTGGTTGCGCATAAAAGAAACAGGCACATACTTTAGTTAAGAGAAAGTATTGGCACTGGAGAAGGAGTGAATGTGTGACTACAGTTATTCTGTTTATCCCACAGAGCATTTCTTGAACAGACTTCAGTTTGTTTTCTTTGCTGGAGTTTGATGCAACACATGCATCAGTAGCGGAGTCCACATTGTGCCAGCAGGTGCTTTCTTTATGCCCGATGATATTGCTGCTGTATGTGTATTGCTGTAACTTAAACACAGGGCTGTCAAGCCCAAACAGTGTGAAGCCGGTTGTAAATAATTGTTGATAAGACAGCCTCTGACTCAGCTCATTCATAGGAATGATATTCTACTCTTCACAAAGGTAGATCCTTTTTTCTTTTCTTTCAGTTATTCTTGTGTAAGGATCAGCTGGGATGAATCCACATGAGACTGACAGACATGGTTCAGAGTGGCAAAGTCTCCAGGTCTCTCAGGCAGCACGTGTCCCAGCAGGGCTGGCAGCAGGGCTGGCATCAGGGCTGACTCTGATGTTGTCAGCAGCCCTGGCTGAGACACTATGCTGCAGGTTTTGACAGTTTAAAAACTCGGCATTTTCCCTTCCCCAAAACAAAACCTAGAAACAATAGCAATAAAAACCTTGTGTCTCTGGCCCAGACTTTGCACTACTTTGGATTAATGGATCTGATTCATGCAGAAATTGACACTTATATCCAGGAAACGACCAGGTCTGTGCAGGGAGAAGTAGGTAATGGCAGCATTTGGTGGGCTTATTTTCATTATTCTGCTTGTTCCTTATTACTTGTCTTCATCTGGGCCCATCAGACTTCATCTCGCACTGGAGTAAATGCTGATGAAGTACTTTCCATCAGCTACCAGTGTGACCACTCCATAACACAGGTGCAGCGAGTGCAATCACATAGCACTCCAGAGTTGCTGGAGCTTCCATTGCTCTTCCAGAAGTCTTCCTGGTCCTCTGAGCAGCTGTAATTTCTTGCCACTTACTGAAAGTCACCTAGCACATCATATAATGGTTCAGCATTCAAAGTCTGTGTATAAGGAAAACTTCTGTATTGCCAGTGTAGCTGTGGACATGAACCGGCAGTGTGCCCAGGTGTCCAAGAAGGCCAACGGCATCCTGGCCTGTATCAGGAATGGTGTGGCCAGAAGGAACAGGGAGGTGATTGTCCCCCTGTACTCAGCCCTGATGAGGCCGCACCTCGAGTGCTGTGTTCAGTTTTGGGCCCTTCACCACAAGGAAGACATCGAGGGCCTGGAGCATGTCCAGAGAAGGGCAACGAAGCTGGTGAAGGGGCTGGAGCACAGGTCTTATGAGGAGCGGCTGAAGGAACTGGGACTATTTAGTCTGGAGAAGAGGAGGCTCAGGGCAGACCTTATTGCCCTCTACAACTCCCTGAAAGGGAGTTGTGGTGAGCTGGGGGTCGGCCTCTTCTCACAGATAACTAGTGACAGAACAAGGGGGAACGGCTGCAAGTTGTGCCAGGGGAGGTTTAGTTTAGAGCTTAGGAGAAATTTCTTCTCAGAAAGGGTGGTCGAGCATTGGAACGAGTTGCCCAGGGAGGTGGTGGAGTCACCATCCCTGAGGGTGTTTAAAGAATGATTGGATGTGGTACTTAGGGACATGATTTAGTGGGTAATAGGTGTTGGGGGGATGGTTGGACTAGATGATCCTTGAGGTCTCTTCAAACCTTAATGATTCTATTCTATTCTACAGGCTTGCTTATCAGAAGTTTCACACATCTGCAGTTTGTAGTATGCATCTTTCAAAGACAGGAGAGGCTTGAAGAGGAGGCATTTGTAGGAAACTTTCTAGAACAGATGAGGCTTTGTGCAGTACACAACAGATGTGGTGGTTTTGCATGATCTGTTGTTATGATCAGCATGGCAGAAGTTGATACCCACCTTTCTCCACCTGTGTTCCTAAGGCGTACAGCTAAATGGCTTCGCAAGCAACAATATATAGGACGATGCAACTTATAAATCTCTTGTAATCTGAATCGTCACCTCTCTGGAAAGGTGGAAAGGCAGTGCTTTGTGGTTCTTAGACAAATCAGTGGGAGTCTTCCTTTATTTTCCCCATCACAGGATTTGCATCAGAGTGATGCAGGTGGAAAAGCAGCATTGCACGTGGAACCACCATGTCCGTCCCCACGCATGGCAGCAGAATTGAAAGCTGTCTGAGCTAGGACAATATCTTTGCTCAGAAGTACCCTCTGCCTAGAACAGCGAGGGTATAGAAGTGTTTAAGTAATCAGTATTAATTTTGCTTAGGGAAGGAATTACTTTCTAACTCAAAGTCAGTATTGCTTTTCTCCTAGGGCATTCTCTGTTGACGCCTCGAGCTTTTAATACCTTACTTACAAGAAGTATGGTAAACGTTACAAACCATTTTAGATATCAGTAACTTAATTGACCAAGACAGCTTCTATATAATTAAAGAAACAGAACAGTTTTCCTTTAGGTACATATAGACTAAAACTAGAAATTACTTCAGCCAACATCATAATTGCTATGTTGCTATTTTGTAAGCAGTAGGGATTTTTTTTCTTATTAAGGTTAAATATTTTGCTATTGGTATCCTAACAGCTTCATTTCTTGCCAACAGCATCAGATCTGAGCTGATCCTTAATGAACTGGAAAATTGCCAGCTTTTTTAGTGAAAGACCAGCAAATAATGGGTACATGATCCAAAAATTGCGCTTATGAGCTTTTTCCCCTTACTTAAAATGCCAACTCGGTATGTGTGTTAAGCAGCAAAGGTCACATCAGCCTAAGAAATAGTGTACATAAACCAGATCAAACTACAGAAAACCTAAGTGCAGTCATTGTAGTATCTCAGTGAGACATTTGCTTTCCATCTGCACAAGATCAAAACATTGCTGCAGCAGACATCAGCAGAGCTGAAGTGGTGTCAGGTAGGCCTTTGGTGTGACAGTACTGCAGAGCTTCCTGAACTCCAGAGTTTCTGGAATGATTTGTGTCGCCTCCCCTTTTTTTTTTTTTTTTTTTAAACTGCACTCTACAATGGTCAATGTTTGACAGGCACTCTCCTGTTGGACACCGTCTATCTGGACACAGTCTTTCAGCTCAAAATCCCTCTTGTGAAGAGTCTGGACATTCTCATCCATTTGCGGTGTGAGTGTGGGCATGGTTTATTGTTCATAGACCTGCAGTGCCCCACAGGCAGCATGTCCACCCTTTGTTGATAGAACTTGGAGCTTCATTCCATGTCTCACCTTTTTCTGCTTTACACCCACGCCTGTTCTCAGGCCCTCTGCAGTTGTTCACAATGAGTAGCTTTACACCAAGGTTTGGCTTGATGTTTATGATTTTAGGGCTGTATAACAAACACTCTCAGAAGCTTCTAGCCTGCCCAGTGTCAGCTTCATGCAGAGATGATGTACTGGAACCAACCTGAGAGTCACATGACAAATTTATAACTGCATTTGGATCAGGCTGCATTCATCTACAAAATTTATCATTTTGGTTCACGTGTAGTTTGTCACTGGCCGTGCCAAGTTTCCCATAGGCTTACTGAATCAAACTATAGCTGTATAAAATGTGTTTTCAACCAAAGCTCCTATGTGAATTGTTGGATCTTGCTGTATGCTCATTGTAGGGTTCAGGAAAGTTTAACAACTATTCCATAAATGGATCTTATATAGCCTTTAAGATTAGCTTTTTTTTTTTCTGAAATATCAGTGTTGCTGTTGTTCAGGATACATTGAATCCTTAGAAGCATGGAAATTGGACTTCACCCCTGATAATGGTGCCTTCCGAGACTAAATCTGTGAACTCCTTGTTGATTTCCCTTTTTCATGTGGCACAGAAACGACAGAAGTTTTATATCACATTCAACTGATCTGTCACACTGGCAGCTCATCACAGTTGGCTGTAGAGATTTTTCTCTTGTGTGTCATGTACATCTACCCCAATATATTCTGAAGGGGGCTTCATGCTATTTTCCTCTGATGCATTCAGGGCTGTGTAAATGACACAGAGCAAATTGGTGTTCTGATGTATTGTGGGAGATGGTCAGACATGTCATGATGATGCTCGCTGTCTTGATCCCAGGGTCAATAATCATTCAGCAGAATTTGAGATAACTTGGGAAATGTTCTCCTAGTCTATTAGCAGGAAGCACCAGAGAGGTTTACCTCCTTTGTGGCAAGGATCACCTCAGCTTATTCTCTCTTGCTGGTTTGTTTCTCTGTCATGGCAGAGATCTGGAAGCATGCCCTTATGGGACATATGGGTGTTCTTTTGTGTGTGTTCTTTTGTGGCCGTTTGTTCCTGTGGTGTAAGCTCCTGAGCCTCTCCAGAAGTTTGCCTAACCCAAGGAATTGCCACTTAAACTAATAGGGTAACCTTGTTACTATAACAGACTGTGATGTACAGCATGTCAGGTTATATGATTTAATAGCCTGTCTGGCCTAAAAGCTCTGTGGAAGTTTAAAGCAGAGGTTTGATATGCTCAAGCCTGCTGGGGATGACTGCTCTTTATTTCCTGGAAGCACTTACATCAATTCATGTTATCACATGCTGGATCTGAAAAGAGGCATCAGTGTCCATTCGTGCCAGCAGCAACATATTTTTAACCAGACAAGAAAACATGAACAATTCAACTCAAAAAACTATTCGGAAAAAAACACAAACTAATCAAGAGGATTACTATAGCATGGATCAATTAAGGTAGGAAAGGGCTGCACAGCTCCTTAGAGCAGTTTTATGGTAGTGTAACTTTATGATACAGGAGGGAGGGCAAGGTGCAGGTGAGACCTAACAGCATTGCTATTGGATTGCAACTGAAGGTGGAAATGCTAACTGATGAGAGAAGCGGTGTGCTACTTACCAGATGCCAGGACTTCTAGCACTTATCTGGGAAAGTTAGTAGTTTTTTGGTGTATGACTATTCTCCCTCTCCAAAGATTCCTTTTTGTGACAGCCTGTTTGCCTTCTGACGTAGAGCTGTCATCTCCAGTCCTCACTGAGGGGAGGTGAAGCTGGAGAATTCTAGCACCAGACCAGAATGGTAGTTTGGCAAATACTGGGCTAGTCGAGGAGGTAGAGGCAACTTTGTAACCTCTGGAGAGATATTTTAGTTCTTGTACTCAGTTTCTCATTTATGAAATAGAAATAGAATCGCCCCACCATCACAAGGCTACTTTGGATGTGAGTCTGGCAGAGACTGTAGGATAGAGGTCTCACAGTAACAGGGGCCACGTGGGGTTTATGGGTGTAAAGTTTGATGGTCAAACTTTGTACGTACTAAAGGGATGAAATTAGGTGATCAGTACATTTTTCTCTTCCATTGCATCATAGACTCTCAACCTTGGATGTAATGTACAACTTTAGTATAGCCAGTTGTGTGTTAGATTGGAAGATTACCTGGCACTTTCTGTTGATTTACATAAGTAAAATCATATTATTATTATGCAAGGTGTTGTCAGCTCACTCTTTTATTTGAATATAGCATACTCTCTTTCTGCAGCTCCTTACTTTCAGTATTTACATATACTTTTAACAACGTATTGGTGCAAAGAAAGTCTTTGCTAAGACTGCATTTCAAATCTGACAAGTACTTTTACAGTTTTATGATCATTTTCTGAAGTTTAGAAAGTGCTTTGGACAATGATTTCTGTTCTATAGCTCCCACTACTTTATAGCCTGTGTCTTTTATGGCTGATCTCTGCCTATAAACATATTCATAAAACCACTCACAACCAGAAACAATTGTCTATTTTTTTAAAGCCTGAGTATAATATACTGTTTTGGACTATACTACAGGAATGTTTGATGCAAAGGCATTATTCTACAGAGAAACAGTCTTAAACTAGTGTGAGTTTGTGTAATTTAAGGTCTTAATTTATTTTTTTACAAGCTACGATCTGAAGACGACTGTTAGTGGAGATAACTATAGCTTTTACAAACTATTGTCCACCTGTGGCCCCATGAAAATCTCAGAATTTTTTCAATGAAAAATGCTGACACTAGCACACCATTTATGAGTGAACCCATGAATATTCAATCATTTTCTCCTGTCTTTAATCAGATTTCAGTGTAGAGGTTCTGTACAGTCAGTACATTTTCTCTGAAGGCCAGGTCAGAAGAGAGAACTATACAGAGGAAAAAAAAAAAAAAGATTAAAAAGCTGCTGCTGCTGATATAGTTGTGTTAACCTCACAAGAATCACTCAAGCAATTATTTAAGTCTTACATAATAGTTGAATTGAGTAGATTCAGGTTTGATACTCAACTTTTCACTTGCATGTTGCTAGTGGGTCAAGACAAAAGGGAATAAATTTTGTTATAATGCCTTGATGCTACAGTGCCGAAATAGCTGTTTTTTCTGCTTCTGTGGCAACTCATAATTCCATTTTTCTTTTACACTTGGAACTTCATGGTTAGCATAAAAATGTAAACATCTTGAATGTAATGTTTCTGGAGCTGTTAGCCTGCTATGCTTAACAGTCAGTATGCCCATATGCTGGGGCGGATTCATAGAGTGGGTCACCAAACTACCCGTAATTAGAAAATTATGTAGTTTGTGGACGTAAATTTACTATCTCTTTACATAAAAAAAAAAGACTGGGATGGTGGCCAAGAAGAAGACAGAGATATGTTGCTCAATGATTACAGGTGAGCTATTTAATGTTATCAACATGCTATTGATATAGATGACTTGACTTTCAAAATTATCAAATCATATCTGAACAATTTTCCCTGAAGAAAAAGGAATCACACTTTCGGAACAATTATTTCTGTTTTATATTTTCAAGCCATTTTGTCTAGAACTTTTCGTGCAGAATTTGGTGACACCTATTGGTATGAAGAAACAGAAATCTAACACCCTTCTCTAATATTTTATAGTGTGTACCAGCATAAAGTTGGGATTGAAATCTGCATCCTCTTCCATTTCTGTTTAGTGGTTGTTGGGGTGTTTTAAAGAATGACCTACTGCTATCTGAAGCCCATATCTGTGCTACAGTTGGTTCCAAGAGAAGAGAGAACAAAGACTAAATGCAATGACTAATTGTGTCAAAACCCTCCGTGTTGCAAACAGCTTACGAATCTGTACATTGATGCAAGTTCTATATGTGCTCGTTGGCTGAAGTTTAGTAATACTCCTTAGTGTCTGTCCAGTATGAGCGGTTGGGGGGATGTATGTGTGTGTCATTTCCCCCTTACTCTGCAGGGTCTGCCGGATACTCCACAGTATCACAGTGCTTTTCTTCCTTTTCACTGCAAGGCCCGTGGTTCTTTTTTGAGAGGCAGTGATCAGCTAAGCGTGGCGTAGAAGCATCTTCACCTGCCAATATATACCTCCTGGTTTTTTGTCTGCATAGATAATTCTGAGTGTCAGCTATCTTAGTGTAGCACTGCCTTAGCCCTGTGGTGAAAAGATTTCTCTGGCTTCTACTCTGATGAAATTAAGCTACCAATGCAGTGTGTGCTGGAAGAATGAAAAGAAAGAGCTGGGAATACATGTTTATCTAGCCAGTGTTTCTGTACTATTTTTATATCTAGTCAGAAACTTTCTTGCCACAGCTTTAACCCCTTTATATTTTGTCATGTACATTGGGGTCTCATGTTAGGTCAGTTCATTGTTCATTTTCAAGTAAATTATCTTATTTTTTTCAATCTCTCTTAATAAATCATGTTTTCTGGATCTCTGATTATTATCCTTGCTCTCCTCTGGACTTTTTCCATAGTGAGAGCAGATACTGCACCAGCCAAAGCCTTATCATTGCCTAGTAGAACAGGCAGATGACTTTACCTGTCTCAGAAGCTATGTTCTTGTTTATATTTCCTTGACATTGCTGATTCCTGCCAGGGTTGTGCTGTGGTGTAACCTCCACATCATTTTCTACGGAACTGGTATTTGGCCAAGTGTTCATCATCCTACTCTTGTAATTCAGATTTTACGTGTTTGAAGGCAAGGCATTTGTCTTCATATCTATTTGAAGTGCCATGTCCAAAAAGGTGATCTGTCTTCATTATCCCTAGATCAGTGTGATACTTTGTAGCTGAACATTTTGAATATTGTCTTTTTTGCTTTTGTTTACTTCACTTCTCCAATTTGCTAAGACTTTTGAATTCTGATTAACCCTCCAATTTTTGTATCTTATTGCAATGTTATTTGGGCTCTATCTGAGGTTCATGCAAATGGCAAACTCTGTTCTAAATCCTGATTGCAAGAATGTCTGTTTGGTCCACACCAGAAATCGAGATAAGCAAAGTCTCTGGCTTTCCAACAATACATCTGGTGGTTCCTCCATTTTGTCAGCCAAAAATATAGCATGTACAGCTTCTGTGGCCCTGGAAAATTTGTCATATTTGGAAACCTTGCTTCCTGACGAGCAAACCTTTACAATATGATACACAATATTTCCTCCCCAGGCTCTAGATGACATCAGATTTACAACACAATGGCAGCTGGCTCTTCAGGTATCTTCTCAGACCGGAGACCAGGGCCTCAGACCTCATGGTACAGTTGTGCATGAAGCCTATTTAAGGTGCCATGGAACAGGGTTGCTAAGTTGCACCAGGCAGGCTTTTAATGCTACACACTGAACTGAATCAAATGCAGAATTATGTTTGCAGATACTCTCTCAAGACAATTTCCATTTTGATGTTGGGTTATAGGTGATTGCTTTTTAATAATCTGCTTTTTAGCAGGTTTTGCATCTCTCTCACAGTCATTACGTCTCATCCACATTTCTGCAGTTGTTAACCCTGGCAATTATCTGCAAATCAGATCTTTTATCTGAGACTTGAGTGAGGAAAAGAGAGCACAAGTTTTATTTAAAATACTAGGAGAGTTTCAGTATAGGTGTTGACACGGTGAGGACCTTAGAAATAAGACAAGCAAGGTCACGTTCTGAATTATCCCCAGACATACTAGCATCTGTTTTCTTTTCACATAAGTAACCAAAATATAGTTACTCTTGCTGCAAGATAAGTTTTGTCAAGAGGCAAAGGCAAATGCCGCCAGCAGCGTGTGGGGTGAAAATTATGATAAATACTCCAAATTTGCTGTGTTAGTTCATCTATAAAATGCTATGTGTATCTTTTGGGAGACCAGGAACAAATGAGGCTCAAAACAGTTGACGTTTGCTGTTTGGTAAACTGCTAAGACAGTGTCCTTTATTGGGGAACAAGATTCGCATATCAGCTTTGCTCATTTCTAAAAATACCTTTTTCCTTTGTGGGAAAACAGCATATAACTGTCCCTCCAAGTGAATTATTTTGAAAATCAACCTCTCTGGTGTTTTGTTTTGTCAAGTTGGTGTGTCAGTGTTATTTTCAGTGCTGGAGAAGCACTGTAGACATTAAATTACACAAGTCCATTTGCCCCCTACAGAGAATGAGGTGCCTGGAAGGAGACGAGAGACTTGCTCCCTCCACTCTCCTGGTTCTCCAGCAGAAAGTTTAGCTGATTCTGCAGAACTTCCCTGGCTTTTTTGTGCTAGGGCAAATAACCACTCTGGTTTCCCATGAGTACAAATGACCTGTGGACGTGCAGTGAATCAGGAGTGGAAGGGATGGTGATAAGCCAGGAGCACAGTGGGAGAACGGTAGCAACATTTTTCCCTTTCCAAGCATGGCAAACGTGCAAAAGACCTCTCAGAGTACCGGAGGAAAAGGGAGACAGCGGGGAAGAAAGTAGTTTGGAGCAGTATTTTCAGACCACTGTCTGGGGACATCAGCGTAGTGGTTTCGAAGAGACTCTTAGAAGGCACTGAAGGAAAGCAAACTTCCGAAGTTCTCAGCCCACAGGAAGTGTTTCGGGTCCCCAGCTCGCTGCTTTAATGCCTAACACATTTTGTGGTAATCTTTTTTGACAGAATGACCATTTAAACAGCAAAACTGTTCAAAGCACAATCTTTGTTTGTTCCTGATTTGTTCAAAGAGCATTCAAGGAAGAATAGTCCTTAGTTATAGGTTGCCTGACTCTGCAGTAGTAGTTACAATATATATAATTAGTTGATACAGCTAAATCATATGGGCCTTATTATTTCAGGGGTGTCCTCATTTGACCTTAAATCAAGCAGCATAAACTAAACAAAGACATTATTGGAAACATCCAACTATGTTCCTTTAATTTTTTATACTTTATCTTATATTCCTGTAATTCTTTGTCCTTCCATTTCAGCTCAATAAGGGTATTATTATTTAGTAGATGTTAAGAGTCATGACTGCATTTTTTGTAAATCACAAGGTATTACCACTATTGCAATCAATTTCCAGTATGAGTTCCCATGATGATAATTTAATAGAATCATATTTTTTTAATACCAAAACAGAGAGTACTGTGACCATCTCAGTGGAAGTGGTAATACTTTAAGAACGTTGATATATCTACTGGAAGGTAGTAATGTGCTTATAATTTATGTAAGCATGAAAGGACTCAAAACTTGTCAAAATGTGGATATTGGGAGGACTGAGACTATACTTTTTTACACTTTTTAAAATAAATATATTATTTAATAAGAGCACAATGATCAAGGTTTTTTAAAGTACGTGATAACATGTGGTCAGGTATTAGAAAATTTGTCTTTTGATCACCTATTTAACTTTAAGCCTTTTTACTTTCATTAATAGTTTTTTGGATACGACAGTTTCCTAAGCTCCATGGGCGCAGCTGACCAGAGGCTGTAAGAACCTCTGTGGCAAGGAAGGCTGATAGATGGGCCTTAACTGCAGACAGATTTCACCTGTCTTATCTAATGCTTATTAAGAAATCTAACCTCAGTTAGATTGTATTATACAAACCTTCATTTGTATCAAGGACTGCCAAATAGCTGTTTTCTACAGTAATTACTGGACTTACATCTCCACCTACTGGCTGGCAGAGCAAAGTCCCAATCAAATGTCAGTTTAATTGAAATCCAAGTAGTGTTTTGCCTGTAAGAGCTTTTCTTATGATACTAAAATCACTTACGGCCACAGTTTTCAGGGGAAGTTTGTGCAAAGTTTTTTTGCCATGTATGTAATGAAGCCACTGACTTCAAACTCGTTGACCTATGTGTATTAGCGTAGGTCTTAATAAAGAAATTATTACAAGATTTTAAAATAAAAAAAAAAAGTCTTTAAAACCACCTACAGATTCTTTCAGTGGGAATGCCTGAGCACATCAAAGAGCCAAGTACAAAGTAGTCCTGTAGGAATTTGTTCCTATGTAACTCAGTAAAGCTTAATAGTCACTGGAGAAATGAGGTTTTTTGAAAGAAACAGAAAAATCTGTTGTAGCAAAGAACTCAGATAGTTGACTCACAGGGTGATTACCAGTACTGGCATCCAACAGAATGAAAGGTTGGAGAAAAAGAAAAAAAAAACAAACCCACAACTTAATACCAGTTTAGAGGTTGGCAAAGAGAGAAAGCTGAAATTTAGTAACAAAAAGTTCAAAGGCAAAGTAGACAGATAATGAGAATTTCTTTCACAAACAGATTTCATCCATTGGTAACAGTAGAGGAAGAGAAATGATCTTTGTAAAAGCTGATCATAGACAACAACTCTACAGCGTGATAGCAGCTGTGAAAAGGGTGTACACAACCCTGACGCTTATTTTGCCATAGCCCTTGACCCTTCATGGTTATGGAGTATTTCGGAATCTCAGCTGCCCCCTACTCATTTTCCTTGCAAGTCAGAATATCATCTCCTCTCAGCCTCAGATGGAATCTGTCATGCTTCTGCTGTCTTTTAGACACTACAACTTTTTCCTCATTTTCCCCAGGGAGAAGGGGAGAATGTAGAATAAATAGGCACACACTTCCAGCATAGGATGTTTGTCCTTTTACACCTTCACTTTCTCCAAAGATTTTACTTTCTCATTCTTTATGATGCAGCATTCATCTGTGGGACCTGATGTCACATCCTCTCTACCTGCACCTTCAAATCTTTTGACTGGCATTTCTATTGAATCTGCTGAATTTCTGTTTAATTAGCAAGTTTCTGGCTTCAGGAAGCTTCCTGCTCAAGATAACGTTGGTGAAATCTTAACTGTTGTGAGGAATATTAAGTAATCAATCTCCCTAGTAATCACGTAAAGAATAAATACAGTATAGTGCATGGTGAAACTGGAAATGTTCGAGCATTTCTAGTGATTCTTGGGCCGAGTAGTAAAAACTCTTCCATGCACATACTGTTCGTTTTACAGACTCAGTTTAGATCAGATGTGCCATCAGGTACATCTGCAAAAATAAGTCATACAAGCCACTTAAAATTAAGTATCTTTTTTTTACAGAAGTCCATGTTGAACAGTGCTAGATGCTAAATGAACTAGACTACTTCTTTTTTTTTTTTTTTTCCCTCTGAGCAGTTTCTTCAAACAGCTACAGAAATAAAACAAAACAGGAGTGTGCCCTGAATGAAAAAACAGCTATTACCCAGCTGGAAAAGAATTTTTTTTCAAAAATGTGGGAGATAACTGAAAAAAGCTTGAAAGGCACTTTGCTCTTTATCTGTAAACAATAGGCACCAGCAGAAACATTAATTACCTAGCGAGATGATAGCTGTAGTTCTCAAGATAGCTGATTTTTTTTATTGGTTTCATTTGACTCAGATAGAGGAAGGCAATTATGAAACTTTATTAAATGAATTTGTAAATTTCTGCATGTTGAGATATTCTGGATGTAATAGGGAATCCAAAATACCCCTAGAAAATAACTGAAGCAGAAAGACGTGGAGTTCAACCCAGAAAGCTGTGACATCACCATGACTAGGGGACTTGTGCAGCTTGACAACAGCAGAGATGATGCCTTGGTTCTCTGAAAATGCTGGTCTTTCTAGATATGAATTGAACACACCTAAGCAGCCAGTTTGTTTAGAAATATTTGATCTGTGAGGTAACTCCTGGTCTGTTGCTAAAGAGAAATCACATCCTGTTTCAATCTTCACTTCAGTGGTCTTCTTCAGCCTCTTCTCATAAAATACCTGATCCATAATTGCTCTGATTGTTCTGGCACAGCTCTAAAGTTTAGTTTCATTTCTCCTTTTTTTAAATAGCCAGCCAGATTTGTATGCAGCATCATACCACAGGCAATCGTCAGCAGTGCTATTGATCTATATCTGCTGGAAAGATCTCTCCTAATAGATCTTAAAGTTGCATTTGCCCTTTCCAAAGCTTATCTGAGACTTGTTTCATCCATTCCTGAACTAGCTGACGTTGTGTATCTCAGATATATGGAACAGCTATTGTTGCAAAAGTTTAAACAATCCGTTCTTGGTTGTGGTGAGGTAACAGGCACAAGATGTACTGGAGAGCAGCAAGATGAGATGTATTCGAAAGATTCCCTGAGAACTTTCATGTTGCTTTTCCAATACTTGAGTCTATTTTCGTTCAGTAAGCGTTGATGTTTTTTCACTTCCATTTCTAATGAAGCCTGAAATTAACATAGCTTTTTTTGTTTACTCTCTTACTTGCAACAACATCGTTGATAGTAATAGCATGGCACTGGGAAAAGTTCTCATAAAGCTGGAAGCAGAAGTGAAAAGTATTTTGGATAGGTCCTGTACGTTGGGAGAAGGAGTGTTCTGACTTACTGGACCCTTCCTGATATAACCAATATTTAATATCTCTACATTTAAACTACCATGTGTCTTGAGGGGGAGACAATCCATGTGAATCTAAGTTAAAAGCTATTTTGACTCTAAACTCTTTGGCAACATCACTTTACCTTAACATAGATGCTGTTTTATTACAAAGCTCAAGTAAACACATTCATTTTCCTTTTGTGATTTAATTCTCTTGTTATGATTTGCATATGTAATACCATGGAAAAAATAATAAATTTTTAATGGAAGAATTATAGAAATTTTTCTATATAAATGAGCATATATTACCAGTGAGCAAGATTTAAGTAAGTAAATTTTGCCAGCTGGAAGTGTGGCAGGGATGAGTAGCATTTTTATATTCAAAATCCACCTTGAGACTTCCGGTGTCTTGTATATTTGCTCTCTGTTTAAATAAACTTGGTGTTAGCCATAAGGTCAGAGTCTGTTAATATTTACTTTGGAGAATTCTGCCTTTCTGAGCTTTTTTTTTTTTTTTCTTTTTGTCTTTCTCTGGTTTCTGTCCCTGTAACGTTAACAGTATACACATCCTCCCAGAGAAATTATAGTACTGCAAAAAAGTAAACTTTGGTGTCCTTAATCCATTTTTCACAGTTAGGTATTTCAATGTGAAGAATGTACTGCTTTGGAGGTTCTCCTGGTGGGACTCCAAAAATCTGTAGACGGTAACAATAGCTGGAGCAGTAGTAGCACGTCGCAGTGCCAGAGGCAGGGCTGGTAACTGATGTGCTATCAGATTTGTTAGCTAAAACAGTCCCCTGGGGATTTTCCTGACAGCTTGCCTTTCTGCACATTTGATATTCCTTATTTCTGAATTATTCAGCATTGCTGCAGCTAAGTCAGATAGTGTCTCTGGAGCATAATTAGCTAAGCAACAGTTAAAAACAGGAAAAAAGAAATGTCCCAATTATATATTCATTGCTTTGTGAATACTTGAATAGCAGTTTAAAATACAAACTACAATTCACAGGAACCTGCAAGGCAGGGCTGGGAAACTCTGGAAAAGATATCCTGATCTCAGTCAAGTTATTAACAAAACTCCTATTGTGTAAAACAGGGCAAAAGTTAAACATCTCAAGACGTAAAAACAGATAGAACTAAACTCATGCCGAAATGTGATCTATCCTACATCTATCTCACTGTTAAGAGAAACAGAAGGACAGTCCCTTTCTTTGTATGTTAAATGCTTTGGTGGTTCTTTTTCCATGCCTTGCCTGTTTTGGAAATTAATTTAATTTAATTAATTAATTTAGCTCTCACTGAGATAACAATGAGAATATTTAGCTAGTGTTTGATCTACTGCTTTTATTGCTGGAGCTATGTTTTGCTAAAAAAAAAAGGGGGGGGGAATGACATTTTAAGACTGGGAGCTTGGTAACCTTTTGATGAGTTATCTAGGTGTTGTAGTATTTGTCTCATGGTAAGTCAGAGTATTCCGAGTTCAATATGAATAGGCTGGTTTAGCTGAAAAAGCATTGCTCTTTGTGGCAATCATCATGCATCTCTGATCTATGGCAAAATGTACTATCAGGTATGCAGAATACATAACCTCTGTCTTTGCCGTGACTGATGTGTATGGGAGAAATCGGTTTTGCTGCTGGTCCCTTGGTCACTGCCAAGTGAACCCGCTTTGGTTTTCACTTTGGAAGACAGATATTTGTGTCAGATGGCTGCGGGCTTCAATGAACCCTTGAAAGTCTCTGAAAGACAAAGGACACATTTCTTCTCAGGACTGAAACAGAGTTTTAAGAAATTAAATGAGAAAATTATTTTATTAATTCCATGAGCACTTAATGAAAAGAAATTACTTTTTGTTTCTTTGAACTTTCACTAGGTGCTTTTAAAGAAGTTCTATCTTAAAAGCTTTTGTTTGCATCACAAACTTTAGTGAATGTGTTACCAAACCATCCCACTGACGTAGAAATATATTAAGACTGAATTTAATAATGAAGCACAGAACAAGTGACTTACCAGGGAGGCATGTGACAAATCTAGGAACAGAGCAAAATTCAGTTTAATTATTGCAAATATCTCCTCCCTGTCTCAACAAAAGAATTAAACGTTCTGGATTTGGGTCATTTTTATATATTTGAATCATTATTACACCTAGGGTCTTCAGGAAAGAAATAGCACTTTCCTACAGGAATACAACGGCTTAAACGGCTGTGCTCCTTTGTATTGCTGGATGTGACTGGCTGTGCATACGCGTTTTGCAGATATCGGCATTTGAATTTGTTAACCATCCAATTGTCTATAAAGTACCGCATGCTAAACTCAATACACTGGTGCTGAAGTGTTAAATTCAAGCAGAAGGGTCCACAGAGGATGATTGAGGCCAAATTTTGGTACCACATCTTAGGCCTGCTTCCCACATTTTCTCCAGCTGTTAACTTTCCTTATAATTTAACTAATTTAAATTAACTAGTTAATTACCTCTTTGGCAAGAAAAAAAAATAGGCATTTCCTAAAATATTTTTAGCTGTCGTGTTTAAACTTCATGAAATAACACAAAAATAAATTCTACCCATATTTAATGTCAGCTTCAATCCCTTTCAGTTTGTCTTCCATTGGTGCATGCATAGCTTTATTATCTAAAAAATGTTTGGAATTTATATTTCGGCTTTCTGTGTACAGGCCTTATTGGAAAGCAAATGGGCAGCTGTATGTTTACACTGGAGCAAGGAGAGAGTGGTATCGTACCAGGTGACTCAGTTGACTGATCACAACAAATATAGCTCAGAAAATGAAACTCTTGATCCATGAACATAAATTTCAAAATATTATTAATGGAATAATTTTGAGTGACAAAGATACTCAGAGAAAAGTGTGCTGTGCGTATTTTATAAGCCTCAAAAGTAGCTGATTTCAACAGGAAAATTTCTTGAACTTGAGATTTCTGAATGCAAATGTCAATGTTATGGAAAATGAATGAGAAGAATCAGAAATGCTGGTATAAAACCAAACGTTTTGTTAGAACTGTTGTATTATCATCATCAGAAGTAAGCTTGATTACTGAGTAGAGCATCCTGGAGGACAGGCTTAAAGCCAAATTAGCCATCTGTCCCTATTAGTTACCTGCAGGAGTGATGTCAGAGTTGGCTCCAGGAACACTCCAGCTAGTGTTCTCCAAGGGAAATACAGGTTGTCATCACTCTGAATGCACCTTGCAGACTTGCTTTCCTGCCCTGAAGGTAGGGTCAACACAGTCTGATAATGATCTTAAAGGTCTTTTCCAACCTAAATGGTTCTATGATTCTAAGCAGAAGAGGTGAGCCAGGGAAAAGTTGCTTGAGCTGGAGGTTACGCTGGCTGTGGCTTCCCCGGGTCCTTCCAAAGCTGGAGTTATTCTGTGATTCTTATTTCAAGCACCCAGAAATCTGTAGATTTGAGGCACCATTGCAGGTGCAAGTGATACTGCTGGGTGTTGCATAACTGGAAAAGGTGGGCGCACTCTTCTGGGTCTCAGAAGCAGCCTAAAATTCAAAATGCTCCCAGAAGTGCTCTGTCAGGTACAGCAGACTGGGATTTCCCCAGTGATTTGCAAATCTGATCTAGAGAGCGAGGAGGAAGGTCTGTGTAGTGTACAATATTATGTATACTTGCTATGAAATTCTGGCACAGGTAAGAGGCAGGTTTATTGAATGGCTCTGGATGAAGAAAGAAGGGAAAAGTAGAGTGACGATAGATATTGTAGAATACTTAATCTAGTTTTCGAGGTTATTATAAACCACCTAAACAGAAAGAAGTGAATAAGGCTCTCTGAGCATGGATCGAAAATGAGAAATAAACCTTAAATAATCCATTTGCAGTTATGTAAAAGATAATAAAATTATTAACATGGGTTTGTCAGGAACTGACCCTGTCATGGAACTTTAATTTCCTTCTTTGACAGAGGATTTGATGCCATGAGACACAGGGAGAACATGACCAGCTCCTTGCCAGCAGGTTGGGGAGAGGATGCTCCTGCTGCGAGGCAGTCTGTCACACTGCTGACTTAGTGTTGCCTCCTGTGCTTTACAGTGCCCAACCCCAAGAGTCATGTAAGCTCACTGAAATGGGGGGGGGGGGGGAGGGGTGGAAANGGGGGGGGGGGGGTGAGGTGTGGAAAAAGCACCACATTCAGGGAAAAAAGTCTACTTTTCTAGCATTTTGATATTTGAGTCAATTAAGCAGTTGGAGGATGACAAAGCTGTTCTGTGGGGAGGAGACCACACACCTGCAAGCTACAGTGGAGAGTATTAGAGGAGTGAGCAGGAGGTGAGTTCTCTCCCTTTGGTAGCAGCAAGACATTAGGTGTGTTAAGTGGTATTAGGAACTCGGCTACTTGGAAGAGTAGAGAGGTGGTAAATGTGATCTTCCTTCCAAGGCGTTTGGTGTTGCCAGCGTTGCTTTCTCATGAAGTTGGTAGAGTGTGGGTACATCTTTAATTTTCATCAGATGTCTACACAACAGGTTGAGAAGAAATTGCTGTCAAAGAGTAGTTGTGAATGTTTTGATGTCAAACTGTGAGATTGTCTCAAATGCTGATGCAGGTCTCTGAGGCAAATGTCTGCAAAACCCCACATCCTAGTTCTGTTCAGTGTCTTTGTTAATTATCTGAATGATAAATAGGTAGTAAATTTTTAAAAACTAAGCAAGCTGGCATTGGCAAGGGCTTACAAGTCATTGGGAAGACAAGGCCAAAGTGCAAGTTAGTCCTGGAAAATTGAAGAAATAACTAGAAAAAAAATTACATAACATGAGATTCAGCAATGGAAAACATTGAGTTCCCCAGCTGAGGAGAAGTTTAAAGCCTAAATGCAAACAGCTAGTTAGCATTGTGGCAGGAAAGGATGAGAGACTTGCATTAAATAGACAGCAATGTTCACTTTTCATTGTACAGCATGTTGACATCATAAGAAACTGCAGGTAACTATATGTTGTGTTCAGATTTGGTCATCTTACCTGGGAACCATCAGTAGTCATTTGGAGACTCTGGCTGAACTTCAGTTGTTTAACCTAGAACGCAGAGGACTGGGAGCGAGGACCAAATACCTGGTTCTGATATTAAAAAGGTCATTAAAAAGAGGATAGTGATTAATTGTCCCCATGAAGACTGGGGCAGTTTTTTCAAAAAGTTGTAGCATTGTCCCCCCTTTGCATCAGGCAAAGGCAGTGTGTGAAGTGGTCAAGACAATGACAATCCAGATCATCCAGCCCTTAATATTTCAAGGAGTGCTATATAAAACTTTGGTAGTGGTTTCCTTGTGCACAACTATTTGTTTTGCTATGAAAACTGCATTTCCATGGACAGAGAACAGTGCTTAGTCATTTTTTTGAACTCTTCAGGTCCATGAAGGGACTTAATTTAATAACTGAGATATAGGAAGGAGCATTCTTAATCCACTGAAGTACTTCATTCATGTGTTTATTTCCCAAGAGGGAAATATAACATCGTAGTTAAACCTTTTGTGATAAAGTTGAAGTCAGTTTGTGGGGCTTACCATAAAGGGAAATGTTTTATTTTAGTTTTATTTTACAGATTAAGAGTTATAATACTGAAATGTAATTCGAGCAAAAATTCAAATAATAATTCAAATAATATATTCAAAGTTAACATTAGAGGTATGTGTGAAATCGTATTTCAAAGGATGCTTTTAAATGTAGCTTCCTGCATAGTAGCCCTGAAAACATTTTATTTGGTATTCTAGGTCAGTATTTTAGTTCTTAAAAATAATACTTCTTAATGTAAGGTGTTTTCAGCAGCTAACTAGGCTGAATGTCTAATTGCAGTGAGACTGTAGGAGACAGGCCCAGGTAGAACAATTTAGTGACTGATGAGAGCTCTCCTCATGTATCAATTTCTAAACAAACACTTTTTTGCAAGAATTGATATTTCGAAGGATTACTTACATCAGCAGACAAGTCATGCACTTCCTGAAAATGGATTATTTTTCTGTTTTGCTACTTACTGCAGTAGATTGCACTCTGCCTTCTTATTAGAATATATATTTAAAAGATCTTACATTAATCTCCACCTAGAGTACAAATTAGCCATGCCTCATCGATAAAACTCTGTAGCTGGAAAACTAAACTCAAAGTCTCTCATGCAAGAAGAAAAATGTTCTTGACTATATTCCTGTCTCTGAAACAGGAGCTTTTTATTACTTACACTATTTGTCAAGAATATGATGCATATTTCTTGCTGACTAGTTGGCTGTTGGCTTTTGTCTTGATAATGAAATACATACACACACGCTCTGAACGTATCTTGACAGTGGAGTGAACTTCATTATTCCTTGGAGATGGGAAGATCTATTGTAGGAATATTGGCTCAGTTGTGTAGTGTTCATCATGTGGACACCATTGCTCATGGCAATAGGAGTTTGTGGAGGCTGATATTACTCATTTGGAGTTTTGCCTGGCACCCATCTTTATTATTAGCACATAGGAAATAATGTGTTGATCTTGAAGAACTACCAGGAATGTATGCATGGATCTTCTGCTGGCAGCTAGTGTGTACTTTCAGAGTTCTTCAAGTTACAGAAGCAAAAATAGGAAGATTTTTTTTTCACTGTTTCTTAATTTTCTTCTTAGTAGTTAGTTCAGATGCCACCTGTACAGTTGGTAATGAGAGTCTGAGTCCCACAGCAGTCATTTTTAAAAACTGAACCCCAAACAGGCGACGCACCTCTTGCGTCATTGCGCTCTGATTTAGTATACCCCACAGGAAGTGAAATCAAGTCTCAAGGTGAATTCCTCCCCTGGGGTGCAGAGGGAGGAAAGTTGTTTTCTACATGGGATGTTGGGCTACGGTGAGTTTTCTCCTTGGGAAATGCAGGTGTATGAACCACCCCCAGATTAATGGAGAGGTATCTAAAGGGTATTGGCACAGACAGGGTGATGTATGAAGGAAGAAAACTGCTAATGCAGAGCACGATGTGTCAGATTTGCTTGAAGCTGCTGTTCCTGCTCTGGATAGAGAAGCAACAAAGACAAAACGCTGACCTCTGTGAAGCTCATTCTTCTTCTAAGAAAATGTACTCAGTCTTTCTTTCTTGCTATTACTCTTTGTCAAGAAATCGTATCTTCCAGCTAGAGCAGGTTTTGGCCTCCAGGAACAGTTGCATCTGCAAGTGATTGAAAGATATTGTCAGGAATCCACTTCAACCGACCCCAAAACACAGCCTGGTTGTGACTGTATTGCTTTTCTGCCGCCATTGAGAGATTAAGCCTTATCACTAAGCAGCAAACTCAGTTATGAATGGGGTTCTTTTAGCAATGCTTGGAAGCAGATTTTTTTCCCTTTAGCTTGTTTGCTTTCCCACTTGCTCCTAATATTAGTTGTTAATGGAACAGCATCTTCTGTAATTACAGTGGAGGCATGGTTCTGCTTTTAAAGTATAGTTATGAGAGGGAAATATTTGCAGCGTTCTGTTCCGTTTTATCTTTATTTATAAGCATAGCATTTAGAAGAATAGTGTACTGTGTGTAGCTTCAGAAAGGAAGCTCTAAACGTGATTCTGTCAATGCTAATAATTTCAATCTTTGACTTGCAGTTCTGTAGTTTATAATGTACTTATTTGTGTTTTGCAATTTGTATTTAATTGCGTGTCTGAGAAGGCTCGTGCATAACATTCTTTAAATCTTTCATTAGTTTTATTTTCTTGCCAGCAGAATGTGGCTGAATGCTACAGCAGCTGCTTTGCAACTATAACTCTTCTCTCGCATTACTGATAATGACAGCCAACAATTTCCTGTGTGTATTAAGCTTGGTTATGTGGTGGTGTATAAGTGAAGTTTTCAGGAAAATATTTTTGCAAACGTAGGACAACAAATGTCAGACTGACCTAATTACTGTTCTTCTCTACAGTTTCTGTGGGCTCTCTTCTCTCCTGCTAGCTGGAGATGAGTGGTTTCAAAATACATTTGTTAGCAAAGTATTCTGATTTAGTATCTTGCTGTTTATGGCATCATAATTCTCATTTCTATTTAGCTGGTAGTCAGGGAATATTTTTACTTGTGAGAGTAAAGGCAGAACTGCCCTAAGAGGAGGGAGTGAAACCTGCTGGTGAGATCCATGCTCGCTGGTTTACGCTAGCCGCAGAGAGAAGCATCCCTTGAGAGCTTCCCCCTTCCAGGGCAGCTGGCAGAGTTTCCCAGGGCACTTGGGGAACGAGCAAGGATGGGGTCAGAGCGGGTAGTCATGGGACTCGGGTGGAAAAAAAGGAGGAGGTTACAGTGACAGTGTAGACACAAGCAGTCTTCTCATCAGAGGAGTTCTGTCCTCCAGAAGCGTACAGCTTTTGTTCTGTTATTATAAAATAATCTGTGCTGACCGCAGCAATTGCCACTAAAGAACAGGCAATGATCTCAAAGATTAAGGGTAGATTACTGAGCAGTACAAACAGAGGTGATGTAAGTACCTGCAGGGGTAAAGTGATGTCCCATGGTGAGAAGTTTCTGGGCAGATGGAGTAGTTTGACTCTGTGGAGAAAACAGATGATTTGAGGTGTGAAGTCCATCTATATGCTGACACTGAACATGGGTTACTGCAGCACCTTGATCGTTTACCAAGATTCAGTTGACGCTTCCAAGGACAGCTTCCATGTTCAAGGCTGAGAAGCTGGAGAAAATTCGAAACACCTTGAAGTGTGGACTCAGGGCATTAAAGCAGCCACTGATAATCCTCTGAATCTGCATTTGAAGTATTTTCATGAGGAGCTAAGAAACCTGTTGGTTCAGAAGCACAGAGTGCTCTTTGTGTAGTCTGTAAAATGATAACAGTATTACCAATTCACTCCTATGAATATCATTACTTAACGAGTCTATCTGTCAGTAACCATCTCGACAATATAGAGCCCGTTTGTTCATGGTGGTGAATGTGACCGTTGATGGAGGAGATCAGATGAAACAACAGTTTCACTGGGGCTATTATCTGCCATTTCTAACAAGGATTATTCCGAGTATTTGTTATTAGGGATTTGGTTTTTCTGTTGTGGTTTTTGTTTTGCTTTTTGGTGGGTTTGGGTGGGGATTTTTGCAAACTCTTAACAATAAAGCCTTTATAGGTCAGTTGCAAGAGTCCTTATTACTCTTCAGCTTACCTTCCTGCCAGTTCAGGATTTGATACGCCTTTTGTCTGATTACTAATTTAATTCTGAAGTGATAGGGCTTTCACTAGCAAATTTTTGGAAATGATTCAGGGATAACTACCCCAAATTTCTCCAACTCTTCAGATGTTTCTTAAAATAACCATAACATTTATCCATATACTATTAGTCTAGATAAATGCAAAATAATAGTGTTTTCTGAAAGCGAGCCTAGACAGGAGTCTTGGGATTTGAGTTAATGCAGTTGCAGTGTCTGTGTTATTGTTTTCAGTTCTCAATTTTTCCTTGCAGTATTTTCATTACAGATACGTATAGGTTAGGGTGACCCCTCTTGATCTTTGTGCTGTCATGTGGCAGGCAGTGGGGTGATGCTGGCACAAGGGTAGCTGGGCTGTGTGAGCCTCTGGATCTGGGAGGGAGAAAGCCTGCAAGGCAGCCGCGGACTCTATCAGTGAGTCACCCAAAAGCCAGCTGCACACCCAGTCCAGCCCTATCTCACATAAGGCAGAATAACTTCTGGGGAACCACCATTATCCTCCTTTTGAATTATTCCCAGAGGTCCCCTTCTGCTTGCTGTTCTCAGAAATGTATCTCATACCTTCCAGCTACTTGTAAATTTTAGTGTGCAACTCGTAGGGTGAGGGAGGTTGGCCGTCTCACTGGATGGAGGTACTCTTCTGTGGGGGGCCAGTTACACTACATAGGGATTCTTGTTTCCGTTTGGGTGGGGATTTTTGCTTGTTCAGAATAGTTTGCACTAGAGACTGTACAAATTAGCAGAACTCTCTGACAGATTCATTATCCTCGTTTGCCTTCAAGGTCAGGTCCAGAGTTCACGTACAACAACGTCATTTCACTGGCAGTGTATTTTTCATGCACTTAAACCACCTAAAGACCCAGTTGCAGGTTTGCAAACCACAGTGATTGGAAACAGAATCATGTATTTAGCCGTACAGATTTCTAGAGCTTCACCTGTACACGTGACTATTCATCAGTAAATAGTGTAATAAGTGTACTTGTGACACCTATGTAAATGTACATTTGTATTTAGAATAGAAGAAAAATGTGGTATTTCAACTGGGATAGACCATTTCCCCTCACCTGCATATCAAAATATTCAGATAGCTGGAAGAATTTCTAGCAGAAGTGAGCATTCATAGCAGCAGTCAGCATCTCTTGCCATCAGAACATTTTACTAACAGTTAATGAAAACTGTCTGTACTCTGTTTTTGAAAACAATTCGTTCACATCTGAATTCTGAAAGCAAAACACTAGGTATCGCTCTTTTTTGAGGAAATAAAATAATCTGTTGGGCGTTTTCTGCAATTCCTGACTGCCTTGCTGTTGAAAACCTCAAAAATATTAATCTCCCATAGATCACACTGTAGATATTCTCTCTCTAGCTCATTATGGTGAAGGCACATTTCCATGCACTTTTAGTACAGAGTGAACGAGCTTATGCAAATGTGGAAAGCTATCCCTAGACCAGACTTTCATTTTATTTTTATTATCAAATGGAGATTATTTTTTTTTAATGTGATTTACCATGATGATAAAACAGGAGGGTTCATTTCCCTAGGTTTCCACAGCCTTGCCTGCCCATCTTTACAACAACATCAAATTAAAAGCAGATGCTGTCATGGGACAATGAAGTGCTCAACCTCATCAGGTTTCAGCTCCTTCATCCTTCACTGTGAAGTGCTTTCCAGTGTTTTTCTGTCCGTCCTGTTTTTGAAAAACTGCTTTCGCTGTTTCAGGTTTTTTTGCAAGAAAATATCGTTGTGCCTCTGGTGCAGACAAGGAGAAATCTAATCTTGTTTTAGTTAAGTGCCTGCCTCCCCATTACCCTCCATAATAGGGTAACATAGAAAATTATAGAGCTTTAATAAATAGCAATGATGTGTCTAGGAGCACATTTCCAGGACCCCAGAATACCTCTGGGTGCATATTTGCCTCTTCAGGCATACTTTTTTTGCCTCCTTAAAACTTAATGATAACGTTCTTGAAATCTTTGACCACTGGCAAATGGGTGACCTGCTTTTGTAGCAATGGCATGGCCACACAGGCTCCAGTCTCCCTCCCTCTCAGCATGTAATCATTTCAGGCTTCTGCATTAACCCCTACAGACAGACATAAATGAAATATTTAAAATTACCTTTTGTCCCTATTTCCTGCCTGTGTTTGAAGCAGCATGTGTGCATGAGGGTAGAGCGAGGGCAGTTGCTGACAGTACTACTGAAGGGCTGATCAAAGGAATAATATGCATCCACATCCTCAGCTCCATGGCAGATCACAGGCAGTATCGTTAACTGTGTGTCTCATCCACTTAGCCTAGTGTGAGGGCTCTGTCTGCTTGAATCAGAGTCGCTAGGGGTAGTTTGTGGGATCTTGAAGAAAAGCCGATTCCATCAACGTGCTAGGCAGAAATATTTTAAAAGACTTTGCTAAAAATTCAGGAGCAGGTTATTGAAACTATACTTCCACTTATTTAAAATCTTTGTGACTCAGAAATGTTCTGGAAATGGCCTTCACTAAGTATTCGGTCTGATCTGGTGTGTGAACAGTGGGTTGAACAAAAAAGACAACCTACTGAAACTCCTGTTGCCGTTTCCTTGCAGTCCTTCAGCACTAACTCTTCACATTTGCCCACCTAAATCTTTGTGTTGCACAAATAAAACTTCAGCCTGAAATACTACAGGAGAGATGGAAAAAAGAAAAGGCTTCTGTTTTGTGTGGAATAATTTGACTGCCTTTTTTGTCTTTTTTCAAAGTTTCCCCATTGTTGGAAATAAGCATATGGTGCTATACAGTAGCAAAGCAAAGTAATCATCAGAATGACCTCTTTACCTCACCTGCCATCCACCTGTAACCTTTCACAGCAGGCTGCTAACAGGTTGGATTTGTTTTGTTATTTATCTAGGAATCTCTCTTGGGAGGACAAGGTCTGAGTTAAAGGACTATTTTGGAAATAAGAACCTATGTTCAGGCCAGTCCTTGAGTTTAAATTTTTCTTATGGTCCTATAGTGGGCTTCAGTAAATCAACAAAGCAAAAGTAAGCTCTGGAAAACGAAGATAGTTCTCTGGTTTATACCTCTACATCTAAAGAGGGGAAGATAGCACTGTAATTGGATAGTAATTCTGTTCAGCTACTGCCCCCATATATTCTGAGAGAACACTCTTGAAGGTAATGCTGGGATTTAATGAACTGCTGTTATTCCCTATTGCTTGAGAGGTGGTGATGGAGTTACTGTGCAACCAGGATGGGTAATCTAAAGATATGCTGCTGGCCTTGTTCCTTATTTGAAAATGGAAGTTTCATCTCAGACGAGATGTCCATTTCCCTAAGTGTTACTTTCCATAGATGCATATTTCCTTGTTAGCTTGAACAGATTTTTCCTGTTTAAAAGACATGCACTCAGGTTAGAGTATTGACATTGCCTTAAAGCTCCAGCCTCGTGTTTCATAATAACCCAGTGGGAAAATATAATAGTAGGAGGTTCACTGTGGTTTTGTAATCAAAATAATTGGATTTTTACAAGAACCAGGAACAGGATGATTTCTTCCACTTCCAAAATTCGTAGGCTGTGCAAAACACTCAAAACACTACTTACCTGTTTGAATTCTGACCCTGGGTTAGCTTTAAATGCAGTATCTAGTATCGTTAAGAATCTAGGCAAGTTGAGAAAGAGTATATTCTTTTTAAAAAAAAAAAAAACCCACAACTTTTTTGTGTTTGGTTTTTAGATATGCTTCAAACTGAACCTTCCAAAAGCCGGGAGAGCTAAAGTAAGTTCCTATTCTAGGGACAGTTGGTAACACTTTGCCTCTGATCGATGTTTATTCTTACATTTAATTTTCAAAGATCATATTTTCAAGGGACAGCCCTGAATACAAAATGATACACATCAATATGAAAAGGTACTGTAAATTGACAGAGTTGTGTCAAATCTTGCTTAGAGGTTGGTGGGGGTTTTTTTGTCCCAGCAGTTCTTACTCATTTCCTACTAATAGGCTGAAGGTTTTCTTGCTGCAATTGAACTCTGCACATCCGAGATCCATGCCTGCTCATGATGTGAGTGTAACTCAGCTGAAGTGCTGCTCTCAGCTCCCCTTTCTTGCTTGTGCAGCACCCGGGTCTCAATCTTGTAAGCCTGCTCAGGTATTGGACTCATCTCTTTAGTATGACTTGCAGCAGAATATTCCAGCTGTTCTTTTGCTCCTCAGTTTTATCCTGCTGAACACCTTTGCTTGTAGGATATTTCCAGAAGCTTTCATTTACTTTTCATTTACTCATTCCTGCTGGCCCACCTCCTTAGTTTGAGTGCTGTAGATCTCCTCTAGCAATAATTCAGATAGATTTCCCTTGGATTATGAGAGGTAATTATGAGAAGGGGAAGCCCTCTGTTTGGAGTCTTACATCTCTACCAAACTGACTCTCCTACAGCTTCATTAATTTTCTAAATATGGGAGGGAAGGCTAAATGGGCCTCAGCATCATTACCCACAAAAGGGCTCATCACTCTTCTACAATATGATTTTTTCAATGAAGTTTAGCAATGTATTAAGATAAATATGCAAAATAAGGAAAGAGGCCACGTGATGAAATCATAGTGCAAATGTTTTTAGAGCTTTCTCTGTAGCTGACTCTCTGCAGTTGACTTTCTGGCTGTCCATTGGAGAAGAATGGGGTTTTATCTTAATATTTCAAAAAAAAAAAAACCAATCTAATTAAAAAATGAAATGTAAGTATATGGGGACTTGTGAGTTAGTTTTAAGTAATACAACTGGGCTGCTACATGTTTCAGCCCAATGATCTATTTTAATATGGTTTGAACTGATAGGTTATGTAAAAACTAAGGCTGATGTCTTTCTTGTTCATACTTCTAAAAATACTTTCTTAAATAGCAAACAAATTCATATTTCTAAGCTTAATGTGAGATAGGTATAATGGCACTTTCATATTCGCAGTCACTATGTAATGCAAATTTTTATCAAAACTTTTGGAACTCTGCTGGTCATTAGAAATTTGTCACGTTTGGTGTCAAAATGAGGCCTTGTTGCAATTTTAGTAGAGAAACTGTTGATTGTGTGGAGAGGCAGGCAAAAGTAAGAGTCAAAGTGAATTGACCCTGATCTCCATCCTGCACAATAGTGCCTTTGGGGCTGGGAAGTAACAGAGTCAGGAGCAGCTTGTGTGACTTTGTCACCACCTGTCACAAGCAGCTACTGTCACTAGTGGGTACTGTTGGGTACATACCTGCTTCTCTGCCTCATTAGCACTTCGCAGATTTGAGTTGTCCAGGAAAAAAATGTTACCTAATAATGGAACTCTGCTAAACCTGAACGCAACTCTGCTGTGGAAAAGAGAATGATTTCATTGTCAACGTTGACTAGAATTTGAATGGAGCTGCTTAAAAAGCAAGTTATTTATCATTGCAAAGTGAGTCATATTATGCCAGTCTATGAGTGAGTGCTCTTTTAGACTAAATATTTTAGAGATTGTTTGGGGGGGGAAAAGAAAATCAGGAGATCATTTAGTACAGGAATAAACTTGGGTGAAATTCTAGTGCCTCTTAAAGAACAGATATCTCACAATTTAATTATGACTTGTAAAATAGTTGACTGGATGCCAGTGAGTAGAAATGTATGAAAAGTGCATGCATATATGCAGGTATTTATTGTAGGTACGATGTAGACAGTCTGCATCTATAATAAATCTATCAATGTATGATGAATTTTGCAAACAACCCATTAGAAAGATGTAGCGAAGGAAAATTAGCGTAAGAATATCCCAACGACTTAAGAGTGTGAAATTATACAACAGTTTAATAAGAGAATACAGATTACTGCAAACAACTGGATATATAGAAGGAATCTGCACAGTAGGATACAGCTATACAAATTGGAATTTGCGCAAGGGTAGCTTCAGAGTGAAAATTGCTGGGGTAGCTTACCATAAGTAATTAGGACTTCTGAGTTACGTACGTTAACAGAGGGAGAGATCAGCTGGCAATTTACCATGTACCGTGGGAACAGCTTTCAATGTACAGTGAGTGAATTGCTGGGGTGAAGGCAGTTTTTATGGGGAGCAAATCAATTTTAAGACACACTCTTTCCTTACACAGTTGATCTGCCGGGTATTTTAAGATACTTTTTCTAGACTCTCTGAGGAGGTAATAATGTGGATATCCAGAACACAGTGGTTTGCAGAACTTCTGTGATCATTTGGTACAGACAGGGGCACAAATTCATCAAGGGGAAAAGTTGTTCAGAAGACTGACATTTGTTCTTAAGTAGAAAAAGAAAGAGTAAATCCCATAGGCTAATGTCACAGATACAGGTTTTACTTTTTAAAATTTTGATGATTTTATAAACCTGGAGATTACTCATGTTAGAATGGATGAAAGAAAACAGTGCCCTACAGAAATACTAACTGTAAAAAAGTCAGTGCATTTAAAAATACATTTTTAAATATATTTGGTTAAAGAGTTAAGTATATAAAAGATTCCACTTTTTATTTTACTTCTTGGAAAATTCAGTAAGTCTGATCCATGTTCATTCCAGCTACAATATCATCTTTTTCTATGCACAGTATTGAATCTGTCCCTCAATTTACCTTTAGCTGGAACAACCTCAAAGTTCATATTTTTGTCACTTATTTCATTAGTCTGTATCACTTCCTAGACATTTGATCAGTGTATCTTAATTTCTGGTGCTTTTTTTTTTTCCTGCATTCGCTTCACTTCATTTGACCAAGGTTGTCTCTTACATTACCTGTACATAGATTTTAATTTTTAGTTTTCTGAGAACCTTGTATTATGTAGGGTTAGTGTCAGCTACTGCAGTTTGCTTTAGGAAGCTTTGGTGCCGTATCAGGAATCACTGCAGGGAGCAGCAGGAGCCGTAACCACTGAAACAAGGGATTTGAATTTGTTGACTCTTCTGCGGTGGCTTCGTGTGGTACCACCAGGGTGCAGGGGCACACCCCCTGGTTACGGAGACATTGAAACTCACTATAAGAAGCGCACAAGCCCAGCTTAGTGCTGTGCTCAGCAGGTCACCAGTCATTTCTGGGACTGTCGCTGTGCCAGCAGCAGCACAGCTCCCTCCCTCCTCGTCTATCTCATCCGAGTCTCCACAAGGTCAACAGGACCCTGCGCTGATTCCTGGTGCAGGTGGACATTTACCCCCGATCTTGTACTGCGCGCCACGTGGTTTGGCACTGAAGATCAGTTTGCCTAGCACACCCTGCATGAGGTGGACACCTCGTTCTGCCATTCGTCTGTTCCTGTTCAGTAGTTCAGCACAGAGCCTTTAATCAGTCTGGGTTACGCAAAGAGCTGCATAGTGCAATACGCCATTCACTGGATATGACTGTAATGACGAAATTTTGGCTGTTCCAGGCAGGTTATTCCTATCAGTCCTTTCCAAAGTGCCCCAGTATGCAGCAGCATCTCTATTCAACAGCTATCAATGCACAGTGTAATGCTTTCTTCATGTTGAATAATAGATGACACGAGCTTACGTTCATCTGCTGACATATGAAGCTGAATAGGTGTGTCATACATTGGGCATCAACATCACCGTACCTACTGCACGCGTCATCTGGCACAGATGCTTTCCTATTTTCATTTCCTGAGTGTCTTTCTACAGGCTGTCAAAGCTCCCCTTTCTTTTTCACATCTTCACAAATCTTTTACATCCGCTGTATGTGTCGCTGTTGCAATGCAATGGTTCCGAACGCTGCCATGCAGTTTACTTGTTTGCGGTACGCCGCGTTCATGTCTAATGCAAGTAACTTCACGCTCCGTGTCATTCTTTCTCTTTACCTCGAAAATTCGTAGATGGTCTCTTTTCTTCCTCTGCGTGGGAATTATGAGAAGTTACAAAATTCTTTGCTTGATACAGTGAAGCTACTGTTACACTTATTTTAGTGGACTTTTCTAGTGTGTTTGTAAGCTATCTTTTCATGTTAAGCATTTGCCTGCCGTTTCCTCAGTCTATCATTTTTGAAAAAAAAAAATAAATTTTGGAGGGGCTGGGTTTGTTTTTTTTTGCACTCTTACTAAATCAAACTGTTTTTCCATCTCAGCACAAGAATCTATGACCCCTTGGGCCATTTTTAGATCGGCTTTTCCTTGCAACGCTGTTCTTCTAGGTATGGTCAGTGAGACTGTGCAGTACTTCTCATGTGGAAAGTTTTTATAAATATTTTTAAGTTTAGCAACTTCAGCCTTTCCACCTTTTCTGTTGTTTTAGGAGTCTTTGTCCTTTTAAATTTTTTACTATTTTACAGCTTCCCACTGTAATTATTCACAAAATATTATGCTACAGTAGCTCAAGTCTGATTGTTTAAATGTCTGAGTAGGACATTTCATGAAAAATGACTTCTACAAAAACAGCATTATACTTGGCATTTCCATACAGAAGCCATTAAACCAGAGATTACTACTTCTCCTTTGCTGCTCAGTGCAGGTCTTATCTATGTGAGTGATCCTACTGACTGCAAAAGGACTTTTCATATCAGTCGTGATTGTAGGACTGGACTCTTTTCTTCACATTTAGGAAACAATTTAAGGCCAGTTCAGCAGCTGCTGCTTGTGGCATGGGGTGGAATATGTATCCTGTGCCAAGTGGTCAGGTTCACACAGCTTGTTGCTCATCCCACTCCAATGAAAACCAAAAAGTCATCCTGTTTGTCCTCTCCGTCAAAGCATTTGCAAAGCAGCAAATGTCAGAACATGCTGTTGGAATAAAATGCAATTCATGCAACATTGCTTGAAATACATTTTCTTTATTCTTTTTAAGTAAGTGCAAGAAATATGAATTTGCTGCTCTTCCAGTTGCTGTTCGATAGTTTTGCTAGTTGTAATAAATGTTTCATGAACTAACATCTAAATAACAAGGGGATTCTTTACTCAGTATTACTGGGAAAATCTACAGATTAATTATAAAGTATCATTTGTAAGTATCTGCCAATTATTTTGCAATTTGAAGGCTATGATTTTTTTCATCTTCCATCTGATTCTCTTGTGCAGATTGCCTTTTTCATAGGCCATTCACTGTGTCAAGAGAAATGCTCGTGAAAGATATTGTACGTAAGAGAATTAGAGAAATACTGCATGTCCTCAGTGATTTCTGGAACTTCATTTCTTCTGCCAGTAAAGATTTAGTTATAAGCATTCTCCATTCAAGTCCATCTTTATAAAAGTACATTGTGTTTTGATTATTTAGTACCTGGAGTCACAAAGGGCATGTTGTAATTAGATTTACTTCGGTACGAATTGAAAATGTATTGTAGTAGTCAGAATTCCCAGGGGAAGGTTTCTAATAAAATCTCCATCGAATTTATTCATACATGGAAAGAACAGTCAATATTTGAGGTATGAAATGTCAATAAAAGTAAAAAAGTATTAGCATTCAGTCTATGTTACAGTGCACGGCCTTGCCAGTTAGAATATCGCAGCTTTGTTTCACAAATCTTCTATGTGCTTTTAAAAATATAATCTCTAAAGGAAAATAGGATTAGTCTATTAAAAACAGAGCTCCCAAATCATGAAAATGGGTAGTTTAATATAAGATATAAGCTAAAATACATAGATATTTTTAAAACTATCTTATAAAAGTGAAGGGTAAAATATCCATGTTTTTCGTTACCGTGAATGCAGATGAGAGGATCATCTTTTAACATTCATGCATGTGGGGATTCGCTGGCATCCTGATGGTGACAGAGGCAGCTCAGCTGTCTGCTTGTTATTTTATATTCTCCACTGGCTTGCATAAAAGATAGCAATACTAAAAGTATTAAGGCAGAGAAAACATGGCAAAACATTGTTCCATTAATCTGATGTCCTCTTTAACAAACTTCTAACTTATGCATGGTTTCCTATCATACCTGCTAGTCCTGAGTCCAATGCCAAATCCAGTGGCAAAGGGTAAAGGTTTTATTTGCCAGTCAGTTGTTCAGGGATGGTACGATCTTCATCAGTAGCCCCAACAATCCACCGATTGTAATTCTGAACAAAAATGCCCCTAGGTGGGATAATTTTCCCTCAGGGCCTACTGCATTACAAAGCACGTGGCATAGGGTCCAGTTTTGCATCTATTCACCGTTAAGGAAGCACTGCCTGGAAGCCATCCAGGTCTCTCTTTTGCATTATGTGTCTTTCCTCTTGCTGACCAACCATCCACAGGAATGTCTTCCTTCTAGCCTCTTGCTCTAAACCTCGTAAGGCAAGTGTTGACCTTCATTGATTGAATCAAACAGTTTGATTGGACTTTTTTCAGCCAGTTGTCTCCTCCTTGTTCAGCGTGGATCCCTTTGTATCCCCCTTCGTCCACAACTTCAAGGAATCCACTAAGCAACATTGAAATCCTGAGAGCTATCAGAGTATTTAATGCATTAAACACATGGTCGTCTTGGTAGTGAAAAAAAAAAACCACCAAACCTGCACTGCTTAGTTTCCAGTACAAAACTCCTTCTTATAAATTTAAAATGCACTTTTCATGAGTATTCTCTGACACTAACTTTAAATGTCATTTGTTTTCTATAGTATCTGTGAAAAAGGCTGTTAATTCAAGTTAATTCCACCTGTTTATTCATAGAATAAATGGAAACATGGGAAGCATAGCAAATTATTTGCCTATGAGTTAAATTACCACTGTGAGACAAAGTTTAGGAGTTTTAAATGCTGCTGTAGAAAAGCAGATATTAACTCCCAACAGCTGCTCTGTAACCATCCGCTGTCACCTTTCTGCCTTTCTCTAGCCAGTACCTATGAGACTGAAATGAATTTAAAAGTTGTGCTAATATTCAAATGTGAGTTACTTCACATGGGTACTGAGACTACGTCAAATACTTTGGCAGGTTTCCAGAGTCCCTTTCTTCTTCTGTTACATGGGTTTATTTAGTAATGAACAGAATTTGGTTATGTTTTTTTTTTAAAAGGAGTTTGTGCATGATTGTCTACCATGGTCTATATCTATCTACATGTCTATCACATTGTTTCTTATCTAGAGTCCATTTTGGGGTGAATAAAGGTAAATGATGCTTGTTTACAGTACCTTTTGTCTACATCTTCCATAGCTTTGCAAATGCAGAAGCCAGACCACCTACATTCACGCACACAGGGGCACCCACACACAGAGACGAAACATCTTCATTATTGTTTGTATTCTTTGATTCATCCTTCAGGTCTCCTGTAATGGCTGGAGGTCTATTTGCTGTTAACCGGAAATGGTTTTGGGAGCTGGGAGGCTATGACCCAGGATTAGAAATATGGGGAGGAGAGCAGTATGAAATCTCCTTTAAGGTAAGTCATTAAGTCACCGTATATGATACTTCCTTACTTGTTTGGTGCAAGCCTCATGTGATGATGATGCTTCCATTCATATTGGCTTTTGTCTTGTAACTAAAATTAATTTGGTACAATAAAACTTTTTTCTTTAGGAATTCCCACTAATTTCACAGAGAACTATGCCATAAACGTATCTTTCAGAAGTGAAACAAAAATCACGCTGAGTACAATTCCTTCTGAAAATGTGATAGCTTACCACTACCAAAGAATGAAGTTGTCTTGTTCCTTTCAACAAGTCTTCTCCACTTACCTTCTCTCAGACACTGCATTTACTTGATGCTCAAGTGTTGATGTTGGCTCAATAAAACAAGAGAGAACTAATCAAGAAAAAAATAAAACTGCGTAATTTTCTGCCCAGATCAACAAGTTTAATCATCTCTGGGGGTAGGCTTCCCTGAAGTCAGCTCAGGGAAATGAGTGGAAATGGGAAAAGAAAGTCGTAGGAAGAACCCCTTTCAGTAGCAGTGAATCACTAGATCTGATCAGCTGCTGTAAGCTGTTATCTACTGGTCAAATTTTCAAAATCAGAGTATTTTTAAATGTATTTGAATAATTGTGATGACAAAATATATGGGGAGTTTTCAAGATGGTTATATACAACTGACCCTCATGTATCCTTGTATCCTCTATGTCAACATGTGTATTCTGATCAATTACTTGGCTTTTACATGTTGAGTTGATAGTCTTGTTACTTTCCACAGTGTAAAATACGTGCCTGTAAAATACGCATTTGCATTAGTTTGATGAGGACCAACATGTCTAATTTTGAATATTGAGTTTGTTATGTTCCAGTATACCCAAAGATATAAGAACTCTACATGCAAAGATTGTCAATGACTTGACCGAATTTCCTGACACAGATTGAGTCAAGCGTATTTGGATAAAGCTTGGAACTGAAATTAGAATCCATATTTAGCTTCAGGATCTTTCCAACCTACTTCCAAACTCTGACAGTGTAAAGCTCAGTAAATAAATTGAGTATGTCAGCCATGACTAATATCATACATCTTGCTGCATCTGAGTATCAACAGTGATTAAAACAATAGAGCTGAAGCCATTCTGTTGAACGAAACGTACAGCGTGACCCTCCACTGGACTGCCAGGCTGTCTTTACAGGAGTTATTGAGAACAGCAAAGGGGTTTGTGTTAACTGTGCTACTCTCATGTTTCTCTGAATCATTTTTATACCCCAGCAAAATAAAACATGAAGGCAGGGGAACCCAGTAGCTAGACAGTATGTTTAGAATATATTGATTTACCTTCTGTCCATTTAGGTTGCTTCAGAGGCGAAAGTAATTAGTCACTAGTAGCTGTCACAATGGTCTTTGACAGGTCACCCAAGATTTTATTATCCTATTTCAAATATTCCTTTTGTTTGTCATCACAAAAAATATTCTTGTCATGGTCTCCAGTCTTTGTATAGAAACCATGGTAACAGCACTGGAAATTGAGATGCTAGATTGTCCCAGTGTGTTTTGCTCAAGTGATAGATTATTTTTTTTTGAGGCAGCTGTGTCACACTCGGTCTCATTTCAGTCATATCTCCTGATTCATCTCATTAGTATATACTGACCTTCAGGTCCCTGTCCTTTCTTATTAGTGTTAAAAGAAGAAAAATATACCGTGTAGACACAATTACCAAATAGGAACAACTTCCTGTTGGAAGAATTTAACAGATACAAGTCTTAAAAAGAAGACTACTTTTTTTGTTTGAAATGACAAAAATGGGAGAAAAAAACATGGAGGCAGAAGGGAGAAACAGAAAGAACTGGGTTTTGTTATATCAGAATCACTAACTTCAGCTTTGGAAAGGTTTCTGCTTCAACAGTTTCTACTATAGCTATAGATTCAGTCATCTTAAAACTTAAGTAAGTTAGGACAAGTTAGCCAGACGGTTAAATTTATCAGCTTTGTTTGCAAAACTTGCCATCACTCTGTTATTCACAAAGTCAATGAAGAAGCAAGATGACCAGCCTGGTTCAGTATCCTCAGCTCCTTGAGTGGGTCTCAAACTACATCTTACCTTTCCTTAGAGTGTCCACATCTATGGCCTGTGGAAGTGTCGTAGGGTGAGTGCCCTGCGTTGATGCCATATCTCACGTTAATGATGTTTTGCTTATCCTGCCTCAAGAACGTCTCTAACCACCAGACATTTAGCTGTTCTCACTCACTTATTCTTTGACTCCATTAATTCTTAAGTATTTTGCATAACATGACTGGTTTTCATTAAAAAGTTGTAAAAAGCATCTGATTTGAAATATCTCGTAATTGTGGGAAGTTCATATTTAGAGGACTATTTCAGGCTGATCTAGTGGCAGACATGCTGTTCCTTTTATGTTCTTCATTTATCATCTTGTTTTTAACCTCGAAATTTATTTGTACAAAAGCTGCTATATAATGGGAAATAAGTAAACAATATAGCTGCTATAAACAGAGACCATGCTGATGACACGATGTTCCCAGTGTCAGACTGGGGATTCTTGTGGCTAATTCCAACACAGCAATATAATGATGAGGGGGTGCATGCCAGAGCAAGAGCTGTCATCTGCTCCCTGAAATGAAGTAGTGTCTGGTTCGTCTTGAACTGGTTGCCCTGCTCTGTAGGCTGGAGGGAGGAGTATTTGCAGATCGTTTCTACTCAGTGATGCGTTTTAAACTCCATGGATGGACAGACTACTGTACGTAACCCTTCTGCTTAGCATGGTAGCAGTGGGCCCAGGTACTAAAGAAGAGACAAGCTGTGGCGTTCATTAGCACCGCTAATGCTTTGATGCAAAAGTAAGGTTACAGGTTTGTTAAGGAAGATTTTTGACAAATGTGTGTGTAAAATGTCATGTTTATATGCCCAGATTCACTGGTAACAAACATGGGATCCTGTTTAAGAAACAGTATGTGATTGATATTCTCTGGCTTAATTTTATTTGGAGAAGAATTTCCTGTATGTTGGAATGAAAGTTCACCCCACAAAAACATTTGCGTGCCAAGGGGAAAAGATAATTTGACAATCAATACACTCTTAAGGAAAAGCATCTTCTCAGCCAAACGCCTCTGCATTACTGTACCAGAGACATCCAGCCACCTCCACAACCCAAGTTACAGAAGCGTTTGCTACAAAGCAGGTGGGAAGCCATGAGTGCAAAGTATGAAGAGTCAGAGAAATTGGATCTTTCAGAAATGTGTGATGGCTAGACCTGTGCTAGTCAAGACTCTGTAAAATAGTTCTCCAACTTAAGGAATTATTAGCTGCTTCATCATGAACCTAGTATCAGCTACTCTGCTCTGCTCGCTGTAATCTTCTACAGCGCTTTGCAAACCCCAGACACACAATGATTTAAAGTCTGGTGCTGGATCAAGGGCCATCGTGCACGCTCAAAGGAATCACTAATAACAGCAAAGCCATATTGCTTTATGAGTTCAAGACGCGAAGACAGAGTTCAAGGAGTGATTAGAAATTAGATTAGCAGGACCAGTGGTTGCCTGGGGAGTCAGGCAGCACCTCCTGACAAGAAGAGGTCAAACCAGATTTAGGAAAGGAACTCAGGCTGGGAAGCTCGGAGGGAAAGTGTCGGTTTTGATGTTTCTCTCTGGCTGTTTCACTAGATGTGACCTGGGGTGACAGACACCAGGCTTCAGTGCAGAGCACAGTCCTAACCAAAAGTCTTTTTCTGAGGGGCAGGTTGCCTTATCTCATTGCACAGGGACAGAAGGTGGGTGGTGTGAGCAAAAATACATTTGTGCGTGTTTGGGGCGGAAGGGTGTTTGACAAAAAAGAAGGATACTGCAGAGAGTGAGTCTGCAGTGAATCTAAATTTACTGCAGTGCAATTCAATAAGTTTCTCCAAAATACAGTATGCTTTATAAAGTTTCTGTGACAATTGGAATTGTGCCACAGCAGGAAAGGAAAATTCCTCAAGCTTCAGGCATGACTACTCCAGGTGCCAAGTTGTCAGGAACTGAGAGAGGTTAAAAGAAAAAAGCTGCTGCTTAAAAATTTGCTTGACCTTTATTTCCTTGACTATAAAACCCAACATATTTCTCTCTTGTTCTTTTCCTGCTTGCTAACATTGCTGCAGAGGACAGCAGCAAGCGTAGCCACGCGTGCCATGCTGATTAACTGCTGTTTCCAAATCAGAGCACACACATTCAAGGGATGGTGAGGCAGCCACAACCCGTGTCTCAAAATATGACCTCTTGATTAAATCGTTTCTTAGATTAATTTTTACATAAGAAATAATGTGCCGCATTTAAACTTTTTGGCAGCATAACCTTGGGATCAATTTTTTAATTAAAAAGATGTATGATAGATATCTTGCTGACAGTACTGTTCAGCGTGTGCTAGACTGGTGAAAGCTGGCAAAGCACTGGAACTGAACTGATTAATAGCATCACTTCTCAATAACCAGGGATGCCACTATTTAGGAAATCCTAAATTTACATCTGTTAGAAAGGCACAGTTTATGTAGCAATCTCCAAAATATAGGCTAGTGAAAGATACTAATTTCCTGTGTTTGTTGAAGATCCTTTACACGGGATGTTCCTTAGGCATTGTAAATCATATCTTAACAAAAATGCTAATGGTGATGCCCTGGCCCCTTTGAAGCTGGTCACCTGTATCTAAAGTTTTTTACCCTTATCCATGCCGATGCATCTGCCAGATTCTCTTCATCCCTCTTTTCCAACACACATCTCCAAGTTCATTAATCCCTTTCTTTATCTTCAGTATCATCATGACTATCAATTCCCTCCACTGCTGGCAATCTTGGCAGGAGGTAGGGAGTGGAGGAGCATTACCGCTTGTCAGCGCAGTTGTAATATGTATGAAGAACTGACAAACATGGAATATGGCCACTTTTCTCAGCGTTTTGGAGGTGCCAATGAGTATTGTTGAAATACCTGCAGTCATCAGTTCCCAGTTTACATGATACAGTTTTAATATCCCTGACAGGAAATCCCACTGCACCACAAGTAAATCGTTCTGCTGTTTGCGAACCCGTTGGCTGCAGATTTGCAGTCAGTGATCTTATTTTTTCAATTTTTTTTCTTGCATTTACTTGAACACTCTCACTATGTGGAAAAGTTCACAGAAAAGTAGTCGTCTTTCTCCTTTTCTACAGCTGCTAAATCTGTTCTTTTGGCTTATATTTCAGGAAGAGTGACTGAAAATTCTCATAAAGTTTTTATATTCTTATTTTCTACAACTTTTTCAGCCCCATTGTGGTAATACATTGCTCTGGTTTGTAGTCCATCCCTTTTGCACAATACTGAGAGCACCAAGCTGACACCTATTCCTCTTCCACCAGTTTGCTGTTTGTTTTTTCCATCCATTTCAGTGTCTCTCACTGTTGTCTATCTTATTACTGACTCTCAGGAGAAGTATATTTCTCAATTAGTTTTGAAGCCTGATCCAAAATCTGTTCAGTTCCCCCTCAATCTTTGACATAATTTGTTGTGTGTTTATACATCCTCCACTGCTCAAAAATCATGACTCTCTTACTGCAGTAATTATGATTACAGTGTAGCATATGGATTGGAGTCTCATTCCCGTGTGCACAGTATTTACATTTTCCAGATAGTCCCCAGGCTGGATCACTCATAAACTAGAGAGATAAGGCGAGGGGGGGGGAAGAACAAAAAAAAAACAACTTCACAAAAGCAAGCAGAATTCAATTTTAAAGACAAGGAAGTGATATGAAAAGAGAGTGATTCACCCAAAATCTCCCAAGAGCTGTAGAACAGAGCCAAAAAATGCATCTGTGACATCTAAGCTCCAGTCAGGAACAAAGTCACACAACCACAGCTTAATCTCTTTTAAAGCTTGCGTTAGTGCCTGCCTTTTCCTTTCAGCCACCCCTATAAAGTGTTTTGCAACATGCTGTTGGAAGGAGCTATATAAAGATAAATTGTGATGTAGTGTATAGTTGACACACAAACTACTCTTCTTTTGATCTTTCCAAGCTGAAATTGCATTGTTTTGGATTTGTCTTTGGTTTTTATACTTCAGCGGCAGACCAGAATCGTTGCTTTTGTAAGAAGAAGACGTTAGTGATCGTGAGAGTTTCATTGCTTACTTCTTAGATAAACAGAGAGGCATCAGAGTTGTGATATCATTTTGCCAAATGTCCCACACTACCTGAATGCCTTTCATGATACACTGGAGGTCGGTAATATTTAACACAGGACTCATTCTCCAATTTCTTGCATTTAGCATACGTGACATAAAAATGCACATTTTAAAAGACAAAGTTGCCAGAATTGATCTTCCCAGGAAAATATAAAAAATGCTTTTAAAATCATTCTGAAGCTGAAAGATAAACAGAAACAGCTGCTAAATGTCCTTCAAGGCAGCCCAAGATTCATTTCAATTACCCTGCACAGCGCACCTCAGGTGCAGCACAGCATTTTCAAGCTTTATATCTATCAAATATAAGCCTAACACAAAGTGTTATTTCCTCCTGCTTGTTATTGCCTCAGCATATTTGGCAGGCTTTTTTTTCTAATTCCTGTTCTCCTTTTTTTTTTTTTTCTACTGATATCCTACTGCTTTAGAGGAAATATAATATATGTCTACTTCAGTTCTCATTGTCTGAGTTAAAGTAATACTGGCCTATATATATATATTTCTGCTTTCTTGCCTTTTAAATTTGTCCTGTGGCTGACCTTCGTCTGAGTCAAACTGCTATGCTGTCCACTCTTCAAATGCTAAGAAGCACTGTAATATCTTGTCTAGCCTTTGAAACACCACCTTAATTTAAAAAACAAGAGTAAATAGTAAATACAGGTTTGCATGTTCATTGGTGCACTGGGGTGTTTGAAGACAGTCATAGAGAGAAAATTCCTGCTAAAAAAGGTGCAAGTGATGTAACATACAAACAAAGTATTGGTAGAAAAGTGAATAACTTTTTGCTTAACAATGGCATTACCCAACTTCTTTTAACATCATTTTTATGATTTTTAATATGTTAATGAACCTGTTTTCCAGTGAATTGGGGAACATGGCATTAAATGGGTGAGGAATTCAAGCTTTTCTTTAAGAAGCAAATCTACAAACTGTTTTTGAAAAGAAAATAATGATCATGTCTACACGGTGTTGCAAGACTTCTCTGGGTGGTAATGAGCTATTTTGGCATGGAGGCAAAACATCCATTTGGGTCTCCGTTTCCAACCCACCAGTAATTTCCTCCCTCCTGTGCTCACTAGGAGACCACATGGCATACCCTCATCTCAGAAATAGGTACTGAAATACTCTTGATTCTGTCAACATATGTGCTTCTGTTTGGCAGAGCAATGTCCAGGACAGCTGCCTTTGTTACCCTGTGCTACTAACCTGCAAACTTTGTCTCCTCTTCTGAGATGCTAGCATGCACCAGAAGCACCTACCCAGAGCTCCTATGCCTTAGTTAACTCTATGACTGGCGGTGGTAAGCAGCAGCTTCCCAAGTAGCTCTCAGCTGTACCTGACTGTGCAAGGGTGTCCGTGGAATTTCAGGACAAAGCCAAGCACCATGATCCTGCCCCACTTTCGGTGATTTCAAACCTTCGTTAAACATTTACACTAGTGTATTTAGGTTTGTCCTGCAGTGAGGTGCAGATCCTCGTTACCAGGTCTCAGCTGGGTGCCATGGCTAACAGCTAAGGGACTGTAAAGCCAGCACACAAATCACCCATGAGAAGCAGCTTTCTAAATCACTTTGCAGCTCAAGCCTTCGCTGTAACCCCCATTTTCTCTGTTCACGGTGTGAATAGCACAGTCAGTCTCAGGGGCTGAATTCCAGCATGCTGCCTTCAGCAAGTGCTTTAAGTCACGCTCAAACACCGAGTTATACCATACTGCAGTGTTTAGCACCTGCATGTTCAGATTACTAAAACTGAGTCCCAAGCTCACAGCCGGACTGCCAGAACCAGACAGATAGAGCCACTGGAGCACAAACGGGCAAGCAGAGTGAAAGAGCCCAAACTCTTGCCCATTTTCACTATTGTTTTAAATGAATGGAATTAATCATTTTGCTTTCCCACGATTTCAAAAAGCCAGTAGCTACAGTCAGCTGTTGGCAGGACAAAAGAGATGGAGTGAGAAATGTATAGTAAAAAAGTGTGGAGATGCACGTTGTTCTCTGCAGGCTTTGTACAGAATGTCAAGTATTTGCGATCACATCATCTTTTCTGATACCTCTTTCTAAGGGTTGTTGTTTTAGTATAGAGCATGTCAACTTTTGGCTCAAGTCCTTTCTGTATGAAAAGTGTTGGTGAAACTTTCAGTTGTCTTATGTTCTTCTCTATTTTAGCCTCAGTCACGAACTCATTTCACGCCATTGAATGAAATTCAACAAGGGCAAGTGTAGAGCCTTGCATCTGGGAAAGAAGAATCCCATGTGCCGGTATAGGTTGGGGACTGACCCGCTGGAGAGCAGTGTAGGGGAAAGGGACCTGGGGGTCCTGGTGGACGGAGGGATGACCATTGAGCCAGCAATGTGCCCTGGTGGCCAGCAAGGCCAATGGCATCCCGGGGTGCATTAGAAGGGCTGTGGTCAGTAGGTCGAGAGAGGTCCTCCTCCCCCTCTATTCTGCACTGGTGAGGCCGCATCTGGAGTATTGCGTCCAGTTCTGGGCCCCTCAGCTCAAGAAGGATAGGGAACTGCTAGAGAGAGTCTAGCGCAGAGTCATGAAGATGATCAAGGGAGTGGAACATCTCCCTTATGAGGAAAGACTGAGGGAGCTGGGTCTCTTTAGCTTGGAGAAGAGGAGGCTGAGGGGTGACCTTATCAACGTTTATAAATATGTTAAGGGTGAGTGTCGGGAAGACGGAGCCAGGCTCTTCTCAGTGTCATTAAGTGATAGGACAAGGGGCAATGGGTGCAAGCTGGAGCATAAGAGGTTCCAGGTTAATATAAGGAAAAACTTTTTCACTGTGAGGGTGACAGAGCACTGGAACAGGCTGCCCAGACAGGTTGTGGAGTCTCCTTCTCTGGAGACATTCAAAACCCAACTGGACATGTTCCTGAGTGATGTGCTCTAGGTGGCCCTGCCTTGGCAGGGGGGGTTGGACTAGATGATCTTTCGAGGTCCCTTCCAACTTCTCATATTCTGTGATTCTGCGATTCATTTCTCTCCAGAGTGTATCAAATAAAGACAAAATTCCTTTGTATGTGTAATGCACAGACCTAAATTCTCATCCAGATTAGTGGAGATGTTTCATGAAGCATCTTTGTCCATGTCCACATGAAGAGACAAGGAAAGGACAAGCCCTCTCTCTTGCTCACCTTCGACATGATTTTCTTTTAAATTGGGTGGGAAGGGGTTGAGGTTTGGGGTGAAAGCTGACACCACAAGTGTCCCTTACGTGGAATAACAGCCATTCTGTTCTAAATTTGTGGGGAATAAAAAGTTGTTTTGTCAGGATTAGAAAGTACTTTTTATAATGCAAATGTTTTCACTCTAAATTAATTTTAAACTCTTGCTGTGTGCTTGGCTTTAAGATACTTTAAAAGTTCTACTTGGGGGCTTTGGGGGTGGTTTTATTGTAGTTTTCCATTTTCCTGATTTGAAGCATCAGATTGTTTGGGGTTTTTTAATCACCAAGTTATGAATCTTGCCGGTGTGCTACATAGGTCATCTAATAGCTGCATTGGAGTTTTGTGGAGTGCTTTGCTGGAGCACAGAAATCATGCGGTTGGATTTGATGATCTCAGAGGTCTTTTCCAACCTTAATGATTCTATGATTCTATGCCTGCAGGTTAACATGATTGCCATAGCTCCTCTGACACAGCACACTGCCTTGCTGTCACATGCACTTGCTAAAACCTAGTCTTGCTAGGTGAAGAATTGTGAAGAATTCCTTACTTGCCTGCCCTTCAGGATACAGTGAAGTTCTTGCAGCTGCCATGAGTTTTGACTGAGTTCTGGTTGATCGGACCTGAAGCATCAAACCTCTACGCTCCAGATGATTCTTTCTGGTTTAGTGTTAAAGTATTAATGATGCAATGTAGTGACATGATCTTTCTTCTCTGCCTACATAAATTTGATCAGAAGGAAATTGATTTTTATTCCTTTTTCTTTACAAAATCATAGAATCATAGAATGCTTTGGGTTGGACGGGACCTCGAAGATCATCTAGTTCCAACTCCCCTGCCATGGGCAGGGACACCCTACGCTAGACCAGGTTGCCCAAAGCCCCATTCAGCCTGGCTGTGAACATCTCCAGGGATGGGGCCTCCGCAGCTTCTCTGGGCAACCTGTTCCACTGCCTCACCACCCTCACAGTGAAGAATTTCTTCCTAATATCTAATCTAAATCTCCCCTCCTTCAGCTTAAGGCCACTACCCCTTGTCCTATCACTACAGTCCCTGGTAAACAGCCCCTCTCCGTCTTTCCTGTAGGCCCCCTAAAAGCAAATACTAAGAGGACCTTACTATTTGAGCTCTGTATTCACTATTTACAATGAAATATAAGCCAGATGTCTTGACCAAAAAAAAAAAAAAAAAAAATGACTTCAAATTAATAGCTTGCTTTACTTACATAATCTTCTTTTGAAATTTTGATCCTGAATGTTTTACGGAACAGACACAATAATATTTTGGTTGAATTGCAGGATCATTGGTAGATATTCTAAATATATTCTATTATTTTATCTTGAACGTACAGTTTTGCACGGGGACATTCCAGGTGGGAGAGTCTCCTGTATTAACCTAATTCCAGCTATCAGCATGCAGAGAAGGCCACCACTATGGCTGTGGCAGGGGTCAGTACAGAATGATGTGCCGTTTTCACATACCCATTACTTAAAATGCAATCTTTGCGCCATTTGTTTCCAGGAATCATGCTTTCATTTGCTTTGTGTCCTCTTTCCAGGTGTGGATGTGCGGAGGTGGCATGTTTGATGTTCCATGCTCTCGAGTTGGGCATATCTACAGGAAGTACGTCCCATATAAAGTTCCTTCTGGAACCAGCCTAGCACGGGTGAGTAATTGGGTCTTGCTGTTTTCCATTTTCATTCATCATCAGTCTCTTAATTCCCTGTGAACTAATAAACCATTAAAATGGAAAATGAACATTTCTTTATTTTTCTAAAATGAGATGTGCGACTGCTGCAGTTACGCTGCCTTGCAGAGATAAGATTGCCCAGAATAAAATGAAGGCTTAAAAATACAGGGTTGGACGTTTCAGCGCAGAAGTCCGTTTCATGCTGATTCAAAAGAACCTAGGAATAAGCTATGGCTTATGGTTCTTGAATTGCGCGGTGTTGTCTGTCATATTTTTTACAAGCAGGGCTGATTTGAATGCACATTTTCTTACCAGTCAGCAGAACAGGCAGAATCTCATGAAAGGAAAATTTTCTGAGGCAGAAGGACTGAGTAACAATGATTTGAGCGACTGTCTAATTATTGTGTAAAACCTGGTTGTGGAATACAGCCAGCTTGGAGCCGTGTGAGTGAGAATTTACAAGACCTCTAGACATTTCTCAGAGACTACTGAAGACATCCATATCCATGAGGGGCTTTTTGCTCAGGAGGAAATGTTCTATAACTTTCTAGAGATGTTCATGGGATGTCAAAAGATGGGAGACAAAGGGCACAGATGGGGCTTCCAGGCAAATACCAGTATTTATTCATGCTTGAGTTTAATCTTTTCTGGTTTAGAGGATTATTTTTTTTTATTAAAATGGCATTAATATTAAAGTCTGCATGTTGCCATAGGGTAATATTTTATGAATCATATTTTTTTGTAATAATGAAAATGTGGTATTGAATACAAGAACGAATTTCTTGCTTTAAGGGGGAGATATTCTTGGTTTCAGCACCACAGGACAAGGCTTGCTGTAGTAACTGCAGCAAAGAGGCTGCCTGTGCCACCTGCCTGACAGCTGGCTAGACAGAGAGGAAGATTTGCCTTAAAAAGAGCATCTGTGCAGACAGTGAGACGCACGATAGAGTCACGGGGTTAGTGGTGGTGACAAGAAGTGGATTGACTAAATGTGAGTTGAAAATCTTCCCCCGGTATGTAGTCTTAGAGTTTCCCCGTCCAGATTTTTGCACTGGCTGAAATACATTGCTTCATTTATGACATCCCCTGCAAAAATCACACAAAATTTGAAATAAGAAGTCCAAACCTCAGTCTCTGTTTTTCTCTATTACAGCGCAAAATATCTCATTAGAGAATATGATGTATCATGCATTACCTGTATGAGCAAAATACAATCATTTTTACTTGGACTATTAGCATCTTATACTGTTCAACACTTAACTAGCTTTCATAGAGGCGCTGTGAGTACTTAGAGTCATCAGGCAGCCACAGCCTGCAGCCTCTCTGTACTGTTTATGTTAGCTTGATTTCAAAAAAATCACTTATGAAATGTTACCAGAAAAGAATTTCCAGTTATAAAAAAGAAATCTCTGCCCATGCAGACTGACCACCCTGTATCTTCTGGAAAAAGATCTAGTGTGCTGATAGGGTGGGCCTTATTCTTCCCATTCAGATGGTGGATCATTTCTTCTGTGTTTTGGGGGTCCAAAACATGTTTACATAAATTTCTGGTATATATTTATGACTGAAAAAAAATGTAAATTCTCAGGTTTTCAGCGTTTTTACAGTGCAATATTCTAAACTGAAACATTGATGTTAGGATACATTGCATTATCAAGGCTGCCAAGACCACAAGATCTTCTGTACATTTTAGTGTTTGGGGCTATCTCAATAGCTAGCCAAGGAAGAGAGTTTAGTCCCTGACCCATCAAATTGTGTGTAATTTTAAGCCTAAAAATAATCTCTTTCTCTCATCCAAGCCAGAAAAGGAAAAGCAAGGACATACGCATCTTCAGTGTGTCAATCCCTTTGATACAGACCATTTGTGGTTCCAAATAAACTGCCCCAAATGGAGCTGATAGGCAAAGCAATACTAGGGGAGTGTGCACAGGAGTGGCCTGGAGCTATCTTTGCATTATTTTCCAAATATTATATCCTCCAAAGGTTATAGTCAACCTCTTATGAGGATTTTATCTAAAATTTCTCTCTAGTTCAAGAATATAATGAATAACACACTCAAGAATACCTGGAGGCTTTATCCCTGTTGCCAAAAGCAATATTTTTCACCTCTGAATAGTTTCCACAAAGGTTTTTATCAAATCCTTTTCCATCTTTTGCTGTGTGAAGAAGGATGCTGGAGATGCAGTTCGCAAAGGAATGAGCCCTAGGACTTCCAACTGTAATAGTATAAATGATTGCAAGACCCTCTTCATTAATCAACCGAGAATTTCCCCTCATGCAGATGCTGTTATAGAATGAGAGGTTTTCCCATCCAGTCCCACAGCAGCACCACAAGGGATATGGAGACTAGAGTTAGGAAGAGGATAGAGCTAGGCAAACTCAGGCGTAGCCCAAATCATGCCATGGGTTTCCATCCAAGCTGTTTCAGCCTAAGTTTGCCCTGAACAAATAACGCTTAAAGAGAGCATTTTACCTTCCCTTGGGATTTCACATCTCTATATCTTTTAGCAGCAAGTTTCAACACACAGTTTTAGCTAACTACGTAATGCTTGACCAGTCTAGACATCTTTTTTAAGAGCTGTGACCTGGTATGAGGATCACATATGCTTTATTAAATGAGACACTTGCCAAAACTCTGTTCTGCCTCCCCATCACTAAATAACCATTAGTGTACTACACACAATAGTATGTATTGTGACATCAATTTTCCATGTCCTCCTTATCATATTTCTTACCTTCTTATCTGTCACTCAAGACCTGCAAGGCCTATGCATATGTTTTGCTGACACATACCCTATAAATTGAAAAGCATTGTCATATGAAATGCTCTGTCAGTAAAACTGTTCAGCAGTACAAAACAAAAGTAGTAGTGGATTTATAAAACGAACTTTGACAACCAAATGCAGATAAAAATGCTGAATCTGGAAATGTCTTAAGATGTTGCTGCTTTCCCAATGCAGTCGGTGTCCAGTACAGGTAAATGAACGTAAAGCAAGATTAATGTGCATGCAGATGTGTCGCGGTTTAACCCCAGTTGGTAACTGAGCACCACAGAGTCACTTGTGCACCCCTCCCCTTGCCAACGGGATGGGGAGGAGAATGGAAAATAAAAAAACCTTGTGAGCTGAGATAAAGACAGTTTAACAGGACAAAATAATAACAGTAATAAAACCAGGTGATGCACAAATGCAGTTGCTCACAGATGCAGAAGGAAAAAGAAACAATCCAATGCCCAGTCTGTTTCCAAGCAGCGATCCCGCCTCCCGACTCGCTTCCCCAGTTCCATGTGGAGCACGATGCTCTGTGGCAGGGAATCCCCCTCTGGCCAGCCTGGGCCGGCTGTCCTGGCTGTGCTCTCCCAGCTCCTTGTGCTCCTGGCAGGGCCTGGGAAGCTGGACAGTCCTTGACTGAGTGCAGGGATTACAGCTGCCCAGCAGCAACTGGAACTATCAGTGTGTGATCAGCATCATTCTCATACTAAATCCAAAACACAGCCCTATTCCAGCTGCTAGGTAGAAGATTAATACTATCCCATCCAAGCCAGGGCAAGACGTCAACACTGATTCCACATTATAATGTGGAAGCACCACATTTACTCATTCATTCCAAACCTGTCAACTTCTGCACAAAACTGCAGAGACTAATAACTAATTTTACCTGTTTGTTTTAGTTAAAAAATATATGGAGAGCAAATCCCAATCTTGAAGTCCTATGCAAGGTGTTGCCCTGTTAAAAGCTTCTGAAGTGTTTTACTGGATTATTTTAGTTTCTATTTTTGACCGGTACCTCATTTTTAACAATTCTAGCTAAGCCATTTTCTTCTAGTCAGTTATCTATGAAATACGGTTTTAAATATTATTACCAATTTCTTGTAGGTGTATCCCTGTTTATTATTTAGTTTCCTATTTGCAGGGGTTTTTTTCTATTCAAAATTCTGTAAAAGTCATAAGAAATTTATCAATAAAAGCTCACTGTTTCATAGGATATGTGGAGATTACAGCCTCAAATTGCTCCAGGGCAAGTTTAGGTTAGATATTAGGAAAAATTTCTTCACTGAAAGGGTGGTCAAGCATGGGAACAGGCTCCCCAGGGAGGTGGTGGAGTCACCGTCCCTGGAGGTGTTCAAAAAGCGTGTAGACGTGGCACTTTGGGACATGGTTTAGTAGATGTGGTGGTGTTCAGTTGACAGTTGGACTTGATGATCCTAGAGGTCTTTTCCAACCTTGAAGATTCTATAATTCTATGAGATGAACTCAGAATTTCAAATTATATCCACATAAATTTTTTTCATTTGCAGGTATTTTACACAGCATTTTAGCACTAACTACAGAACATTAGCATATTAGGCCTTTCCGAAGGGAAAGGCAATCCCACTGCAGTTCGAGTTTGGATGCTAACTCAGCACCATGGTGAATCCTAACCTTAAGTTGAATTCCTCCCTGCACGCCAGGACGTGGGATCCCAGAGCACAGTGATCCTCTGACCCAACAGGCACAAGCACGATGACATTTGCCTCGTTACACAGTGTTGCTGAATTGGAACTTGCACCAATTTGAGGTCAGGAATTCAGCTGATAAAGGTGGGTTCAGATTCCCACCTGAACCATTTGCTGAGCCTTTTGGTGTGGCTTTGAAAGGGATCTTAAAGAAAATTTCTGGAGCTATACCATCTGGTGCTGTGACCACGTTTGCGTCTTTTACAGAGCTTCCTTTAGTATTATGACCACTTTTTTCTTTTTTTTTTTTCTTTTTTTCCAGCTGCAAACAATATTTGGGGTTTTCTTAACGCAGTCTATGAATCTTTTCAGTTTCCAGGCAAGTTAAAGAACCAAGGGGAATCGGTTAGGTAATGGCTATGTTTTCTCGTGACCAGAGTGCAAACTGATAGATGTGGCATGCTGTTAAGGGAGCACTGCTGGCACTTTTGCAATCACCTCTTTAGCACAAGACTGTAGCACAAAGTCAGTCATGATTCAGCAGTCACAAGGAGGAGCTGAAACAGCAGCTTAGAATAAGCAAATTATTGAGGAATCAAGCAAGAATCACCTTCTTGCAACAGCACAGCTATAATATATGATGATGATGATGATAATACAATACAGCTTTTAAGTTTCCATTCTAAATTTTTTCATTTAACAGATTTATAAATTCATCATTAAAATTAATTAAACCAAGACCTCAAACACAGCACTTACCAAAGAAAAACTTTAATATCTTGTAATCCTTCAACACAAGAAGTCAAAGTCATTTCTTTATATTTTCTCTAATCTGAAGAGAAGTTTTGCTTTTAAGATAATAAATGTAACAGGACAGGCAGCTTAACTATCCAAAAGGAATACAAAGAAGATGGAGAGCTAGATGTTTCTGGACAATAACAACATCAAAGTGTAGTAGCTACTTTCCAGGATTCGTTCAATAGCCTGGCCCCAGAACCCAAGTTCCGTGGCTAAAGAAATGTATTTGGAATCAAACCCCTGAACTGTCTTCCAGGCCTAGTTGCAGAGGTGGGCGACGGTCCATATGTGCCCACAAGTCTGGCAGGTGAGCATGGCAGTAGTCAACAAACCTGCAGAGGTTTTGCTACACTGACACTCCGCTTTCCAAAGCTTCCCCACAGCCAGAGCCTGCAGAGACCGGCAGCAGCAGAGCTGGGGGCAGGCAGCATCCTCACAGGGACCATGCCCATCACTGCCCTCCAAGCCCCGCAGGCTGGCCTCAGGTGAGCCACTGAGCAGAGATGTAGCCTTTACTCAGTGGGCTAGGGTGGGGGTTTTTTGGCTTTTTTTGCTCTTTTTTCCAATGTTTAGATCTTAAAATTTTTTGCGGTGGAGATGCAAACCCTTATAGAGAGAATGAAATCCTGGCTGTTTTCAAATGACATCTGTGGAATTTCAGTTCTAGGTATTTGTGGGCTCCAGGCTGAGAATAAATAGTCTCTTGCTTCTCTGCCAGCTGTGCTAACCCTCACAAGAGTTATTTATATACACCACCAGCTTTGTCACCTAGTTAGCATACTGTCTTCCATGGAGAAGCTTTTCTTTTATGCCTGCATACATCTCTCTATTTGGTTGGAGTTTTCTAGACAAATACAAACCATTGCTGGAATGAAATACAGTTAAGTTTTAAACACAGTTAAATATAAAGAACCAAAATAAGGTACCCAAGAGGGGGAAAGACTGACAAATACTAGCACTGCCTAAGTTAAAACGGAGTTAGGCAAGAAGGAAAAAGGGATGAAGTCCCCCATTTAGCCTTAACTGGTGTGGGCAGCTTAGACATTGAGACATGAACATCAGAAAGCTGTAATTAGGGTCCAGGAAATGGTTTATCATGCTTTCACTGTAGAAATACACAGAAATGAGAAATGCTTGTGTTCTGACACTGATGGAAGGACCTTTGCATCAATTTGAGGGTACTATTTTTCTCCTTGTGAGTACTTGGGAGTTTTGTACCCTGCTGCTTCTGTCGTATTAATCCATACTTGTTGGATGGGCTCCTCCAGTCATACTTTGTTCTCCTTCATGATGATTGATTGTAACATTGTGCTACCCGTATTCCAGAGGAACATAAAGTATAGTTGTCTTGGCTGGGTGGATCCCAATATGCTTTTTAAATACATTTTACGTAAAACAAACTGTATGTTATTTCCAGCCAAATGAAATACAGCTGCTTCCAGAAGTAAACAGGGCACTCATTTTGAAGTAGGAACACCACCGTGCTTCACAAAGCAAACAGTAAACAACATTAAATTACGAAGGTGATGTAGGTGGAGTGATGAAAATAACCACACTGGAATTTTATTAGGAAGGAAAACAGATTCATATGTCAGTTGTTGCAGAAACTGTTGTATTATTTTTAGCAAATAAATAGTCATATCCTCTCTTGTATTTCATGACTGAAATATAGTCAGGCCTTAGACATGCTGTGGTGATTCATATTTGATTGGTGTAATTCAAAGTGATATTTGATGTCCTGGCTGATGAGAGAAATTACTATCAGGACAAATAAAACTACACCAGCTGGTGACATCCAGCTTCCTGGAAAATATTCAGATTAAATGTAGAACAACAGGAACTCGTTACAGGATCCAAATGTTCGTGTAGTAGTTTAATATTGACAAAAGAAAGGTCTGTGGATTGAGGTCAGGGTTGGTTTCATGCAAACAATGAGATAGACACAAAAGCGGAGAAAACAGGTTATGCAGGTGAAATGAAACAAATAATAAAACCATTGTGCTGCTTTAGTGCCACCGGATAACAAGAATCTACTTTAGAACATCTGGAGAAACTGAAAACAGAAATGACATTTTTATATTAGCTGAACTGCTGCATCTAGAATGTCAATTGGAAGAGATGCAGCTGCAGGAGGGAGCTGCGCAGGCTCGCCGTGCGGAATAGCGTAGAGCAAGGTAGCTCTCCTGTCAACGCTGTCATTGCAAGCCACAGGTATGAAATGTGGAACTGCCCCTCTCGTCTTAGGGGGACCAATCTAGTTAAACCTTGCTTAGAGGGAATATTTATGAATCTGTCCTTTGAAATGTCCCTGTCTTTACTCCACTTTTCCGTTCTCTTGGCTGGCATCTACTTTCTTCTCACGAGGTTTATTTGAGTAATATCATGTCTCTTGAAAATGACAGATGATCTTACACACTTAAAAAGAAGGGACAGTCATTTGATCAGGGAGATGTATCTTCCCCGCTCACTGAAGAAAGTGAAAGGGACAAAATGGTCCATGAAAAATTCCTTCTTTTTTCAAGTGGAGAAGTCCTCATTTATCTCTCTTTCTCCAGTCAAGTTGATTTAAACTCTTTTATTGAAGTCCAGGTATCAGTGACATTGTAACTTACTGTCTTGTAGACTATTGCTGAGTGAAAATACCAAACAAAGTCACAGTCTTAAATATGGGAGTTCATACAAACTTAAAGAAAACTTGTCCCAATGTAAGCCTGACGGTAAAGGATTTACCAGAGAGTAAAATTGTAACAGTGACACAAAACATAATTATATCAAGAATGAGTACATGGGCGACTGATGACAGCTGATGAGTCAGTCTTACTGTGATTGCCATCACTTTTATATGCATCTCACAGCTTCTGGGTGACAGCTGTCACAACCTTACATATAGAAATATGCATCTACCGAAATATCATTGGGCCTTATTTATTCTCGTGCAGAAATTTTTACTGAAAATGACAAGAGAGAGAACGAGTTATTGGTCTGTCATGGGTAGGTCCTGAGAAACTTCTCAGATGTCCATCTAGATTCCCTGTTACATTGTGTGTCAATTCACATAACTGATTAATATTGAATTGATCTTTATTTAATTGCTCCTATTTAATTTTTATTTTTCCCTTTTTCTATTAAAAGACCAGCTTAACCAGTCTGGACATCTGTAACCTAGCAATGAATTTGACAACGAAGCCAAGCTACAGCGGTTTTCCGCTGTAGGAACATATTTCATTTTTCCTGTCCGTATGCATTTAGATGAGGTGCTCAGATTGAAGTTAAAGAATCCAAACAAGTGTCATCTACCACAAATATATCCCGAAACCGTTTCTTCTTATCGATAAAGCTATTTGATGCCATTTGAAAAACCGACATTCAAAGGCGTTTTCTTTGGAAGATTATGCGAAGAGTAACGGAGACAGAAATCAAGAAGATTCAAATCTAACTGTTATTTTGTTTGTTCTAAATTCTTTGTAGATTAGCTTCACTGTGAGACTGGAGTGCTTAAATGGTGCTATAAAGACGTTCACAAAATGCCACCTAATCTGGTAGGCTCTTAAATTCCTTTGACCTGAAAACTCTGCAGCAGTATACACACGGTAAAGTCATAACAAAGTTGACCTGTTTAGCACCTGTTTTACAGCTGGACTTTGTCGAGATTTGGTAGCGTTCATAACCATTCCCACTAGTGAGGCTTCATATGTTGGCATGCTCAGATTGTGTCTAGCCTCGCCTAAGTCTCAGGCAAGGAGGAAGCAACTGTCCTCCTTTCTCCACCATGTCAGACATTCACCCAGAATTCACCCCATTGTGGGAAGGGCAACTCTAGGGGACTCATAAAGGACTTGCAATCACATCCTTGCCTTACAGGAAGGATCTTGACCAGTAAGCCTTAAAGTGTTCAGACATGAGCGCTCTCATTCTGGTTGTGCTCCTCTACCTTTCTGTTGTGGTAAGGTAAAAGAGCAGCAGCTCATTGACATGATTTGCAGAGAAGAGTTATATTCCTAGGAGGTTCTTCACATAGGGGAACTTCTCATGATTTTAGACAGCCACAGAACTGGGATCTCCAACTTACTGATCCTGGCTCTGAGCTCACTGATCCTGGCCAGCCTAAACTTTTGCTCCAGGAACATGCTAGGTTAGTGTGTTCTAAATAGGAATGTAAATGATGTTTGCCTTTATTGTGCAAGTTTGCACCAGGCTAGCTTTCAGGACAGCAGCTCGACCTGACTGCATTCAATTCAAGTATGGGAATTAACTGCAATATGAACTTTTACTACTAGTCTGTGCACATTTATGTTAGAAGGAAGTGTGGTGATTACTGACCTTGCATGATGATAATGAAGATAAGAAATCCATGCTAGCAAAAGTCAACAAACCTCTTTAAAACTCAAGTGTTTGGATGCTGAGTGCTTGCTTCCTGGTAACTGGCAACTTCAGAAAGATCTTCCCACTACTCCAGGACAGAGATTTCTTTGCAGCCATGTTCATTAACAATCTGGAGATTTAGAGCTAGCGAATTACAAGTTTATACTTTTAAAGGGGAACCTATTGAAATTCAAAGGGCTGCCTCATAAGAGTTCAGCTTATGACAACAATGTATAAACATGCTAAGGATAATACACAGGTTCATTACAGGATCTGGCAAGATTTGGGAGGATTTTTGGCATATGATAGAGAGAATGGTCTTGGAAGAACTGGGAACAAAGTTTTAAAGAGATTTGTCTGAAGTGTCTTACCTGAATGGTAAGACATGGGGAATGGTGGGAAGAACTGGTTTGGGTTTTTTTTAATGCAATGTTCTGATGAGTTTACACACACACAAAATAGAGATAAAGGACTCACTGGAAAACAAAAAGGTTTTGACTGGTGAATGAGAATTTTGAGCTAGCATCCAGGTATAATATCATGATTTCTGTTGGACTCTTGTTTTATTAAGTTACAATCATCTGAAGCAGAATACAGTACTTTTAGCTTAGCCGAATAACTAAAGAGAAAACTCCAGCAAAGCCTACTCTTAATATTGATGGGGTAGGTCTTTGCTGGAGCTCACTCTGATTTTTTTTTCTTTCCTAAGATAATTTTTTTTTTACTGTATGGTTTTTAAATATGCAAATAGCACTATCAGATAAAGTGATTGCAAAAAATAGTATATTTTCTAGAACAGTCTTTAACTGCATTTGCATTGCAGTAAATGGAGGTGTACAGCATTACAGTGGAAGATATGTTAGAAAGATCAGACCTTTTTTCATGATTTTGGCGTCTTAGTTTAACATGCTTAATCATATTTTGACCTCATCTACAAAGTCTCATCACACCGTATTTTTACTCATCAGATTTCTGTGTTACAGGGTTTCTGCCAGAAAGGTGGGACTGTCGCTTAGACGTTGTTCTTTGATTTGTTCTGGTTTTCTTTGTCCTACCCAGTTCCTCTATTCTTGAATTCTAATTTCTTGTAAAGTAATTCGGGTTTTCATGAAATTACAACAGAAGTCAACCTTATATGGGGCATGAGCCATTTTTTATTAGGGATGTAAGTGCTGTGATTTCTTATACTGCTGTAATTTTACTTGCTTTATCCCTGCAGGTTTTAACATATTTGCTTCACAGAGGGAAAGCACATAGAAACTTATCCTGCATTGTCAGCTAAAAGTACTTTGTTTGTTCTATATCTTGCTGTCTTTGTATTCAGATAACCCTTATTAGTTCAGAGACATTTAGTTTGTGTGGATTAATAAAATTCAGGAATGGAATTTTCAAATGAATCTTGAAAGCAAATCAGAGTACGAATCAGGCCTACTTAGATGCAGAGAATGTTCTGAGAAGAAACATTACCTTATGTTGATGATAATCACATGTATATTGTCCTCCAGTTTATTACAGAGCAAATCTCAGCCTTTTGCAGTTAGTGTTCTATAAAAAGAATATTACAAAACCTGATGATCTTGTTTTTACAAACAAAGCAATAAGAACACCCTAGTGTCTCAATGTCATCCAGTGAGATGTTGCTTTATTGGTAGGATAAGAGGTTATTGGGCAGCTGTGGAAATGCGGAATAGACTAAGTCTGTGCTCCACTACGACATCTGCATATAAATTTGTACGGATTAAGTTGCAGGAGGAGTTTTAAAAGCAAACAAAAATACGTAAAAATTTTCCCTCAGACTCTTTAGACTTCATGACGCTAACCAACAATAAAATATCTCACTTCAGTCTCATCTATTCAGGATTTTTCCTTAAAAGGTTTTTTTATTTATTTATTTTATAATTTGAGTCAGCTAATTTAATTAACGATAAGTAAATTCTTACACAACAAAACTGGTCATTCTGTTTTCTGTAAAACACGAACAAAAATAAACTTTGTCAGACATAAGCCAGAACTGAGATTCATGGATCGGAAATAGCCTTAGATCTGTCTGTAGGATGAGTGCAGAAAGCCACGAGTTGCCGTATCTATCCCATCAGCTGCTTTGCCTCGGGTCAGCTCCGCTTCAGGATTACGTGCTGTGCTTTTGCACAGACATTTCCAGCGCGCCGACACGGCGCTAGCAACTGTTCTAGTCCAAAGGTAGTGCGAACCCCGCCGCGAGACGGGGCAGAGCAAGCTCATGGCTGCTTGCCCCCATACACACGCATTTAAGAGCTGACCTGAGAATTTAGATGGGAATTGCTAGGTGGCTAACCAGTATGATGACAGCTGAAAATTCAAATGCCTTTCAAATGCAAAGTGAAGTGCATCAGAAGGAATAATTTGAACCATTCGGGCACATTAGTAGGTTCTGAACTAACAGGGAAAAAAACATAGGTACCAATGTGAGTAGCTGAAAGAAAATTTCTGTTCAGCATCCATCATTAATCAAAAACCCATGTGAATGTGCATAAAGAATATGAAGGAGAATAAGACATTCAACAGACAGAAGACTATGTCTGACAAAGTCAGCTGGAAAGCAGAGTGCTTAATACTCTGTAGTGTTTGCTCAACGCTGTAATGAAGATAGAATACATTTACTAGTATTTTTCTATATATTAAGACTGAGAATTTAGACCAGCTAAGCTGGTTTAGTTCTCCCCATTAGAAATATCATTCAGTCAAAGCGTGAAGACATTAATGATTGCTTTTTTCTGCTGCACAGAACCTGAAGCGCGTGGCAGAGACGTGGATGGATGAGTTTGCAGAGTACATTTACCAGCGACGGCCTGAGTACAGACATCTCTCGACTGGTGATATCTCTGCCCAGAAGGAACTTCGCAAGCACCTTAAATGTAAAGATTTCAAGTGGTTCATGGCTGCAGTGGCTTGGGATGTCCCCAAATATTACCCTCCTGTGGAGCCTCCACCTGCTGCCTGGGGGGAGGTGAGGAATACACAAATTAGATCAAATTTAAATGAGTCTAACATTTTACATTACAGGAAATTAAAATTATGAAATGAAATTTAGCTCCTATGATAAGTAGTGTTATTAAGGGAGTTCACAGTGATTGGAACAATCCCTGGACTCGCCATTAAAATGAGAAACCATCATGTCTTACAACTATTGCTGTCCCTTTTATAATTCATTACAATTTTGTGCGTACAGGCCATAAGATGCATGCACAGCAAGGACAAGGATGCAGAAAAGAGTATGTATGCATGTCACAAGATGATATTAGATGCTGTGAGAATGTCATTAGTAAAAATGAGGTCTGAAGTCAACTTTTTTTTTTTTGCATATCCATTTATACACCTCCTTCGCTTCTTACACATGCAGTTGTATGGTATGGGGAGTTAGGTCTGGTCTGTTTTGCTCGCACTTGCAAGTGGGACAAATGGAGCATAAAGACTGGTTTTGCTCAGCTTGTGGTCTGCAATTTGTAGGTGCTGTCATGACCAAGTACCAGTAGCAGACAGACACAATTTCTCATTTGGGGGGCAAGAGGAGGGAGAGACCCCCAAAGAGAAGCGAATATCTGAGTGTCGCTCCAGAGCAGGGGGTGAGCAAACAGCCTGCTGGAATTCTCCACCCGTGATCAAAGGTGTTCTGCATTCAGACCTCTCTGAAGAGCAGAGCTGTAGCACACCTTGCTTTGACTGTTTTGTGTAGAAGAAATGAAAACACAAAGAGTGCAGAGACAGGAAATGACTTCCAGAGCTACGCTGAAAAATTGCAGTGGCCTTTTACCCCTAGGAACTACAGCAGATTCACTCCATGGAATGGCGTGCGGGGGGGAGGGTTCCTCTCAATTCATTAAGATTTAGAAAGAAGGCTTTGCTCTGTCAGTGTATTGTGCTACTTTTTTAAAAAACATAGGAATATCTGTACTGTGAGTTCTGGCCTTTTCTGATTTTGCAGGAGATGTTCCATTTCTATGTGTCTTACTGTTTGCTGCTTCTTGGCAATAATCAATTCCTTTGTTGTTAATGTTTCTTAGATCTTTGATACTGCTGCCCACACTTTGTGGGATTAACGTATGCTGACAGGTAACGAGTTTGTTAGTAGAAGTCAGGCTGGATCAGGGTGCTGTGACTGCCACTATGATCTTCCTTCATCATCTGCGACATATATACACATGTGCATCCTTGGAGGGCTGTGACCATAAAATGTATAATTTCCCTGGCCAGATGATGAACAATCCTTACTTCATTCAATATCTCTTCCATTTACAGCCAATGATTCAAGAATTCATTCTTTTCACAGCAATATTAAATATACTCTTTGCATAAGAGCAAGACTTCTAAAAAGTAAATCAAAGATCACAACAATAATGGCATCAAACCTGTATTTTAAAAGCACTTACTGACTTCTTAGGAAGGAAGTGAAGACCGAAGGCTTTCGGTTTCCTCTAAAGTGTACTTTCTCTAAAATAGCAAGAGAAGTTTTGGCCCTACTACTCTATTTTTTCCTGAGACTGTCACATTCCTGTGAAGTTTTAATTACTTTGTTGGCATTTGCAAGGAACTTGAACAAGGTCAATGGCTGTCATAATTAGAAGCTGAAATAAAAAGACAGACTGTGTGTTACTGCTTTGTAAGAATCAAGCAGCTCTAGAAACCTTGCTGATTATACACACCAAAAGTCTGTGCCAAGACTGATTGTCATTTTAGTACCTTCTTTGCTTCCACTTGGAAAGACTTTTCATCTGCTTGCTGATGCCAGTCTGAGAAAGAATAAACGATGAGGTACTCAGACAATTTTTGGCTCCAGTATTTGGATATCTAGCTAGTAAAAGCATGTGGTATGAAAGCAGACATCTCATAAACAGCCTCTGCACAACTCTTTTTTTGCAAACACGTTCATTTAAAATCTGACTCTTGCATTTCTTGACAAAATCTGTTCATGATGGGAAAGAAGGAAATTTGAAAAAAAAACCCAAAAAAAAAACAAACCAAAAAACAATCTTCTTCGCTATACTTGTCATGGCCTTATCTCTTCTGCGTGTTTGTGCCTTTTGTCCTTTGTAGCTGGCAGGGTGTACGCTTCCTTGATATTCTGTTCTGCCTTGTAACATCTGAAATATGTGCAGTAAAGCAATGTAACAGGGAGTCCAGACAGATTAGGGTTACTGAGACTGTCAGTTCTGTGTCTGGGTGAGATAACTGCACTGTTCCCTCACCCACCGTGAAAAAAAGGGAAGTTTTCAAATAGGTTTTGTTCTTTTCATTCCAAATATATGGGAAAGTATGCTACCAGTTGAAAAACAGTAATATCCATCCCATTCTCCTTCTAAGACAGAATAATTTATTTGTGATGTGTATTTGAAATCCTGTTGAAGGAAGTGAAAACAATAGCTGCGTTAGGTGAGATTTGGACACTGATGTTTTCTTAGGAAGTACTCATGAATCTACAAGCTGTGATCCAGCATGAATATATTGTGCGGATATCACAGCTTCCAACAATATCTTTGAAACCACATTTTACAGTAAATCAATCATATAACGTCAGCCATTGTCATTTATTTTAGACTTCGTGAGTCCTATAGTCAAGGTGACATGAAAAAAATTAATACACTTAGTCAAAAGGGAGATATTTAAGCTTGGTTTCATTTGCTGTTACGTGCTTGTTATTCAGTGATTTAATACACAGCAAGTCGCTCAGTCACTGCAGCTGTGCTAAGCTGTAGGACCTGAAAATACCCTTTTTCAGTCCTCAATTCGTGAATTTTAGAGAATTGTTTTACTGACATGAAAATGTCACCCATAAAGTTAAACCAAGTAACACATTTGAAAAGGATTAAAGCCTAAGAACTCACTAACTCCTCTTTTGATTACTTTCTCTTTTTTTAAGTGTCATCCTCATACCCTTAATGAGTCAATCTCAGCCCACCAAGTGTCAGACGTCTGTTGTGCAAACGTGATACAACCCGCTGTTCCCCACCCTGCACAGACCGAGTGCTGCGCGGCTGGGCTGTTCCAGCTCCTCCATCGGGATCAGTGTCACGCTGAATAACAGAGACTCCTGTTTCTTCAGTGAGGTCTTTGGCAGTGCTTGACTTGTAACTTCAGCTTTTCCTTTTTTATGGCTCACAAAAGGATAAACACTTTCAAAATTGCTACGTATCAGTTGACAGGAAAGGTGGCTCGTTTTTCCATATTTGATCCGTAGACGTTGACGGCCCCAGGGTTATCTGAAAATGTAAGCAGTGCGCTAAAACTGGCTTCAAGTGCTGCTCAAACAAAAAAAGCAACATAAGTGAACGTTGCTAATGCCTTCTAAGAGCTACAGACACTTTCTTACTTGAGGCATTAAATCAGCTGTATGGAAAGTACTATAAAAACTGGTAGCACCAAGGTGCCACTCTTGTTGCTGTGTTGGGGCACCCTAAGGATAGTCCCAGCACCATCTCCACATTCATCGTTCAAACAGATGACCATACTGAACATAAAGTTTCCTTTAGATTGCTGTGCTTTTGCACTTTCTGCTTTTGGTGCAGACAGTTTGGTGCCACGGTGAGCACAGAGGGTAGCTCCCGGGGCCCCTGGGAGTGCCTCTCCCTTTCTGACTCGCCCCCCTCTGCCCCCAGGAAGGCTGAAGTGACCCTGGGTGACAGCCTGGATCCAGTGCAGGCAGGGCAGCACTGCTGGAGCCAGGACATCCCCCACTACCTCAACAGCAAATCTTGCAGAAACTCCTTTGCCTGTGAACAAAGATGTAGAGTTTTAGAATTATGAAAGAAAATTGGTCAGTATATTCTCTGGACACATGGAAGCTTTATTTTCCCTCTGTAATTTTTTTTTTCAGCCTAAAATATATTCCCTTATAAGGAAGGGAGAGATTCTCTTTAAGTGCAGGGATGTGGTGGGAGGTTGTCTTGGGTTTTTTCTCCATTTAGCCTGGCACATGCTAGCGTGTCCATTACACGGCTCCCGACAAAATGTTCAAAAATCTGAAAATTGATCCTAGCAAGTTGCATCAATGGCCTGCTACTCCTCCTTTTCCTCAGAAGACTCTTGCTTTTCTGGCAAGAAGATTATCATGGGAATCAACACATCCATTGCTTTCCAGTTTCCGTTCCGTGCTTGCATACCCGTGACAAATATGATAGTTTTGAGAGTGTAGTACTAGACTGTCTCAATCTGCCTTTCCCATGGGGAGCTTATTAAATGATGTAACTGCTGGCTTTCTGCAAACCTCCAACATTTATTTAACGAGAAGGTCAAGTTATCTGGGAGACCATATATTCTGCAATATGTAAACACTGTTTGGGAACTCCTGATTTTATTTTTTTTTTTAATTTCCTTTTTCTTTCTTGATTGATGTCCAAAAAAAATTTTTTTTTTCTTCCCCTTGAATACCTGTCTATGAAATCAGTAGCTTCAAATGTCCAGAGGTAACAGTGTCTTCTTCAAACCTTAGGTCTAGACTTTCAGGCCTTCTGTCCTCCCATGTTCCAGCTCCTGGTTTATGTCACGTTCTTCTTTCCCCCATCACAGTGCCAGCGAGCTAAGCTCCTTCTTTCTCACGGCTGGCCTACTCTGGAGAAAAGTCTTTTTAACATGGGCTGGCTGACTTAGAGAAAACAAGCTGTACTTTTAACATACGTTGCCTACTTTTCGTAAAACCCAAGGATTATTGTATCTAGCCTTACCCGGTGACTTCTCCTAATGGCTTGCTACCTCATTTAAAGCAGTGAGGTCAGCTGCTGCACCATCAGAAACCTGCTCAGGTGAAACGTCTCTGTTTCCCAAGCATCAGTGCAGCACTGAAAAGCCTGTACAACCTTGTTTGGACACCTCCAGTGTAGAAGAGGAAGAAAACAGACCTCTTAGGGTTTGTATTCTCAGTGCTTTTATGCCTCATCTGCTCTTTATCAGGACTACAGGGTCCGTAGTCTTAGTATCTATGTCCCAACATGTGTAGGGTGGTATTTCAAGGACTAAATATGCATAATGACTTACATATAGTGTCCTGTGCTTTTTTTTGGAATGTGTTTAATTTTGAAATTAATTCTGAATTAATTCTTAATTCAGCCTTTAAGATCACCACTAGCTATCCTTGTCAGTCCATACGGACTCCTCGGAAGCTTGCTTTTCCCATACGCCTATCTGTGTGGACAAATGATAGCGTTTAAGGTCGAGCAAATAACCTTTCTGTGCAGCAACTCAATGGCCTGCTTGTATGGGTGATAAAATCTGTCTCCTGCTCCTTCCCCGGCACTACGGTTGCACAAATACAAGTGTTGGAAATGTGAGTGTATTAGGAGTACTAGCTATTTCTTTGCTAGTTGTAACTAGCATAACCTTAAAAATTCTACATCCATTGTGCTGTGTGACTGGAAACAAGGCAGTTCAAATGCGTATTGATGTATAAATGAGAAAAAAGCCTCTCCTTGCTGTGCTTCTGCTTTCCTTCCTTCATCCATGAAAGCATCTTAGGGGATTTGCAGGCCATGTGGTGCTGGTGCTCGGCAGAACATTCCCTGTGGCTCTGGCAGCAGCACGACGGCTCCGTTCAATTTCTAGCAACTGCCAAGGCCACACAGAAATGCCACAGAACAAAAGCACAGACTTCACTGAAATGCCTGTATTACAAAAAGAAAATTAAAAACAAACCACGACCCCTCTGCAGTTGAAAGGAAGGATAAAACACACACACACAAAAAGAAAGGAGGATGAGCTAACATGTAAGCTGCAGCAAACCAGAGGAAAAAAGAACACAAGGAAACCTTTCAGGAGCAGAGGGAAGAGGAGATGAAATAAAGAACAGGGGAGACAGATCCAAGCAGTGAAGGAACTAAATGTAGCTTCAGCTCAAACCTTTTCCAGAAATGAGTCAAACACACTTACTGCATAGTCCAAATGACTGAGAATGGGATGGAGCGATGCCATCGAGACAAAATTATGAAAGCCCTTTAATCCAATAAGCATTCATTGGCTGTGGAGCGTATTCACTCCACTCAGAATTTTACAATTCTGAATCACATAAATATACCCCAATTATTAATGGCAATTGTTAACAACTCAATTTGAATTAGCTCACATGCTGTAAGAACAGAACTGATGTATCATTTAATTTTGAATTAGGTCAGTAATCTGTATTTATATGATGTAAATTTAAGTGCACTGAGAAGTGATTGAACACTCTCAAAAAATTATACTTAGACTAGATATTTCACATGAAATGTTAAAAATACAAAATTAAAATCTATTCCCCTCATTATTCTTTCCTGTCTCTCTTGCTGACTGATATGAAAATGAAGGCAGGGTTGTTGAGAACTAATTACCTTTCACCTTTTTTTTCAGTGAACATTAGTCTTTGTACTGTGGACCTCAGTGCTGGGTTTCTGCTTCTGGTTGTGTGTATGAAATGCTAGTGGTTTACCTCATCTATAGCAATTTTTATTCTATCAAAATAGGAAAAAATACCCTAGAACTGAGGTTGTCTACATTTTAGAAGAATACTCCTCTGAGCACTGGTGAAGGCCCAGAGGTTCCTGGAGCCAGTCGCTCAAACTGGTGCTCCCATCATTTGATCTATGTATCTCATTGACATGGAAAGTTTTTTAAGAAATCCCCTTCATTCCAGAGGTTTCTAAGGGATGTTTAAACAGTCCAGCTAAGGTACTCAAGGAGAAATGTATATTTATTTGCAAAATAAATTTGGGATTTTCCTCTTTTCAGTGGCAGTGGGCAACCCACTCCTTTTCAACCCTGTATTCTAAAAAAAATATACATGGCAGCAGTGGTACCTAACCGGTATGCCTGATAGTCACAGATCAATTATTACTCAGTTACTTCAGTCTCAAAAATGAGATTTTTCTTTTAAGAATCGGGGACACTGCAAAGTGTTTGCAGAAGGCATGCAGGCAGCACAAGGAAGGAGGCAAAGAGTCGGTCCCACCAGTTTTCTGTAACTAGTGGTCAGTCTCAAGCCCTTCAGAGCTAAACTCCTAACCCCCTAACGCTGGAAACTCTGTTCCGCAGCCTGGTTTAATGTGAAGTGTTGCTGCTTGGTTGTGCAGATTCGAAACGTGGCAGCCAACCTCTGTGTGGACAGTAAACATGGAGCCATGGGGACTGAGCTGAGGCTGGACATCTGCGTGAAGGATGGCTCGGAACGGACGTGGTCACACGAACAGGTATTTTAGCGTCAGAGAAATGCAGGGTAAAATTCTTGCTTCTCTTTTCCAGTTTCTAAACATTTCTCTGAGGGCTCCTGCTTTTCCTAAGGTAAAGCAGGATGTAGAAATAATTTGTGAATGATTGCTGACCTTAATGGCTTTTACAAAATGCTCTTTAACATAACCTCAGAAATTCCAACCCTCATCTGGGTTGTATATTCTTCTCAATTTTCAAAAGGAATTGCATGGCCAAAGAGCTTTCAGGTGTCCCATTCTCCCCCGCTGTGTCATGAAAACATGTTGATTTTGGTTCAGTTATCTGAAAATATTTTAAATATAGTACCTGGGCTTGTAAATCTATAGTGGTTGTCTGCTTCTGTGCTCTCATCTCAATAGGTGGTTATATTTTAAAGTAGTATGAGGTAGAAGCGAGATAAATGAGTAAAAGCTAGAAAGAAAGAGTTTCACAAAGACAAGGGATGATAAAGACTTAAAAAAAAAAAAAAGCTTTTATCTAGGTTGGTTAGGTAGAAAAACACTAGCTCTCAGGAGTACAGAGGAAAGAGCTCTGATTTGTACTCATTGTGGCTGTGAGTGCCTTAGGAAAGGGATCATGACCCCCAGGCTGTGGGTCTGGCCAACATGAGCAAAGAGAATCGGGATGAAAAGTGCAACCTAACCATTTATTAGCAATTTTAGTGAAAGTGCCTTTCACAGGGCAAGGTCTCAGATTAGAAAAATTTCCCAATGCTGAGGAGAAAAATTGACCTGGCAGTCGTACATGGCACTTTGTAAAAACTTAAAAGCTCAGGAGAGAGGAGTTCTGAAGGGTATTTGAAGGGCTGAGGTCAAGAAATCATTTTCTGAGGATACTGAGAAATGCAGGGGGAGAGGTGCAAGTAAATGAAACGGAGAAGCTGAAGGATGATCGCAATTTAGGTAAGTGCCAACATGGGAAAAGGAAAGCTGCTGAAAGAAGGCTTCTTCACATGGCTACCAAAGATACAGCACAGCGATAGGATGCCGAGGCTGGGTGACTATAAGCCTGTTCTATTTATGAAAGACATCAGGTAAGTGAAGGAAGTTGTGTGGTCCAGACTCGATCATCACAGCGGTCTGTCTGGCTTTAAGATCTGCAAACCTGAAGAGCTCCAAACCCTCCTTTAGAAGGGAGGGGGTCCTGAGGCTACCAGAGATGAGGAAAAAGAAAGGAAGGAAGAAAACAGGATGAAAAGGTGAGAGAAGAAAAAAATTTAGCAGGGAAAGCAGAAAAATGGGAGGCTTGAGCTATCCTTTGAAGGAATAGGTTTTTGTGCGGAGGGGCGTAAAGGGAGAAGGAAGCTGAGGAGCAACCCCTGTTTCAGTGCAATGTTTGGGATCAGACTCCGTGTAAAGGTCTCATTCCATACCAATGACACAAAGCGATGTCATTAAAATAAATGGGGTTAAGCTAGCACGAAAGGAGCTCAACCGACCAGCTCCTCAGAGCACAGAGCCAGAACGAGGAAGCGGGTCCCCGCTTGGCGTGCGCCCCAGCGCCGGGGTGAATTATTTCTGCCGGGCAGGCGAGGACAGCACGTTTCCTTCCCGCTGCAGGAGGGCGCGGAAAACGCTGCGAGGGAGCACCGCTCGCACCAGGGCGGAGCGGTTGGATAGGGAACGGGCCGCCGAGAGCCGGGCCGAGCCGTCTCACCCGGTTCGCTGCCCGGCTCAGGGACTTCTCGGGGCGGTGCTGGGTGCCGGGCGCCCCTGCTGCGGGTGCTGGGCCTGCAAGTCGGCGGCTCGGCAGCAGAGGGCAGCTCCGGGCAAGCGGAATGCGAGCGGGCCCAAAGGCGGCCGCATCCTCTGGCAGCTGCTCCGCTGCTTAACCCCCAAAGCAGCTTATGTGTTGGGTTTGGGGGTTTCCCCCCCCCCCCCCCAGGAGGGAGCACTGCGTTTAAAGGTTGTGCTTCCCACTCATGGGAACACCGTTACCTCCTGTAAAATTGTAATGTATTTATAGATATAAATATCAGTACATAATAGAACTTACTATAATAAAATAATAAATTTAATTTCCTTTTTTCCTAGAAAGGAACTTTATTTCCTAAAGATTTAGAAGAAAGATTATTTTGTGTCTTACCTTACCAGAAAAAGGACCTGGCATAACACCTACTACTGTATTTCTGGGCAACTTTTTATATGTGTAATTTTAGTGATGGTAATATCCTACTGGTTTCTGGATTAGTTTAGAAAACAAGAGAAACTAATTTTACTCAGGTATTCAGACTCCTGGTAGTGAGACACATTCATCTCCCTGATAGATTTCCAGGGTGAGTTTGTGCAAGGTCCAGATTTTAAATTTACCAGTTGGGAAAGAAACAAAAGAATTACAGAATCTTATAAACTAAGAAATGAAGCAGACAGGGAGAAGGGATGTGATCTTCCACTTGCACCACAGTAAGCTGTGAAGATTAACTTTGTTAAAGAGTGTTTGGGTACGACTGCAGAACACCTGAGCAACCCTCAGAGAGCTCCTCTTTATTGCTCACATCTTCTTCAGTTTGTTGCCTACGTGATTTCTACATATGGCAGTAGAAACTAGCAGTATGAATGAAGATATCAAGCATTTTATTATATTTCAAATAGCATGGATCAACAATGAGCTGGTCTTGTAACTTCTGGTATAAATTTACAGGGAGTTCAGTAGCAAAATATAGCAGCTTGGTGTGATCAGTGCAGCAGGTGTCAGCGCTGGTGCTCGACAGAGACATGATCCTCGTGCCGCTTGATTCGTGTCACGTTACCAGGGCAGGAATTAAAACCTGACAGTCTGAGCAGCCCTTTAGCAACCCCCAGGAGGAGGAAGAGACCTTCCAGCCCGGGACTGTAAAAGCCCCAGCAGGCGAGCAGCAGACAGAAGGTTCATGGGCACTTGCAGGCTTTCTGGTGAACCGGAGAAGGGTGGGAAGCGAGGATGAGTGTCGCTGTGATTTCTGGAAACTTCCCCAGAGTTAAAAAACAGGGGAAGGAAAGGGGCAGGAGGATGGCATGCCACGGCATTCTTCCATCTCTGTCTTCCCAGAGCTGACTTCTGGCTTCAGGGAAAACTGGGTTTCCGCTGGGCTGATAACCAGCAGCAAAGGAAAATGGCAGGCACCACTGTCTCTTCTCAAGTTCGCCAGCCTGGCCAGGGAGTAGGTGGACAGCCATTATCTCTAACATGGCTCAGCAAGTAGCCATGCACCCTGCCCATCTCTTTCTTCTCTACTTGGAGGTACAGCTCAAGTCAGAGCCCAGCTCTGAAACATGGCGTTTCATCTTTGTGCGGGGCACGTGTTGTCCACTCAAGTCTGATGCTGTAGTCAAAGCACAGTGCCAGCGGACAGACCCCAGCCAGGCAGTGAGTAACTGAACAGTGTTGACTGGGAAGCACTAACAGTATCAAAAGGGCCTTTGTCCTATAGATGGTCCTAAGCCAGTGGCTGTATCGGGCAGTCATTTCTCAGGCCCTGTGCCAATTATAAAGGCAGCTGGAAAGCTGTATTTTCCCCAGTTACTGCATGAGAGGGCCAGGCTGCATGAAAAGCTGAAGCATGAGGGCTGAGTGAGGGGTTGCTTGGTTGCAAATGCAGAGGATGGGGCCATGTGTTACAGGCTCTGTGGTATGAGAGCAGGTGGAGGAGGAGAATGAGTATCCACTGAGCCAGGCGAGAGGGTTTCCTGGGTCCAGCAGTGAGCAGCAGCCCCACAGACTGAAGGTAAAGAGCCAGCCTGCTGTTTGTAAATAATGTGTCTGGAAATTTAGGTGCATCCTTTTTTCAAATCAACAAGCCGACAGGAATGAATGAAGGGTATGAAGCTTAGGTCAAAGGAACAACAAAATATAAAGCGACAGATGGTGGGAAAGTGGAGCATTATGTACTCAGGACTTCAGCTAATAATATGTAGCATTGCTACACGTTATGGAGAGGAAAGGTAATTTTTATATCACCCAGATTTAGTGTTAACTAGAGAATTTGCTGTATAATGGATGATAGCATAGAATTATGAGATTGGAAGGACCACAGACCTTCAAACTTTATCTGTAAATACAAGATTTTAATATGAATTGGCTGTATAGGAAAGTATAACCTTTTTTCTGATAATTTTTTTTCTTCTTCCTCCTAGTCCTAAAACTGTGTTTCTATACTAACAAGGCTGATTTTATAACAGTATCACTGGGTAGAAGACATACTTGTTGATTTAAAAATGAAACTGTTTTACAAAACTGGAGGCTAAGAAGGAGGAAAAAGAACCTGTGCTAGGCTAAACATTGAGACTTCATATTACACAGAGCCTGGTTTTCAGTGGAAGGGAATAAAAAAACCCTATCTGTTACCATGGCTTGACTTTCAAACAGCACACGGCCCTGGTGGTCTTCAGAAACCACACAGGAGTGGAAAGGGCAAAGGGGTACCCTGGATCGGTATGATCTGATTTAAAAGCTAGCTTGAGCTCTTTCAGGTGTACCGGTGCATTCAGTGGGGTACCAGTCCTCGGGCCAAGGTCCAAAGAGCAGCAGGAATTGGCCTCTCAGCTCACCAGCCATGCACAGACTGAGAAATTTGGAGAGGCACCCACTGGAAAAGATGAGGAAGGTCTTGCAAGAGGATCTCTCTCTTGTACTAGTGATGAGAGTGAGAATATCGCAGAACCACCGTTCCACAGCATTCCTCTAGATATTTGTTATTCATCACTTTGAGCTCTATGTTTATTACTGGGTAAGAGAAAGAAAATGGCTTTTGTTGGTTTTTCCTTAAAGGAAAATTATCTCAGGCTTCTCTTTTTCTAAAGAAACAGCAGCATAGCTTTTTTCTTTACCAAATGTTACTTCTGTCTTTGCTTGTGAAATGATAAGTTATCTTTGTATGGAGTCCATGATGTTGCTTCCAACAAACATGAAGAAAAGTGGAAAAAGACTTAACCTTTTGAAAAGGAGAAATTGCTTTGAAAATTACGTTAAAGCTGTCGGCTGCATTTTACCGCAGATAAATATAAAGTGCACTCTGGGAGAAAGAAGAAATAAGCAGGACACAGGGACAGATTAAGAAAATGCTGTCTAGAAAGCTTGTAATACAGAAGTAAATAGGGAGCAGCAGCAGCTAATGGAGAGAACAAGGGCTTACAATAAGACACACAAGAAAAAAAGGCAAATACTCAGCTATATGCTTGCATTTTGTGCCTGCAAGCCAAGGGAAACTGTAGCACCTCTCAAATGTGGCATTTGGAGGATTGAAGATGCAGCATTTTTACAAGATGTATCTTTTAGGAAGACCATGGAAAGAAGATGGCTATCACAACAAAAGGGTTAAAACCTGGGAACCACAACAGAAGCATTCAGGGTCAGAGCCACATGACATGAAGCTTCATTTGTATTTGTAGATGCTGGCTCTGTCAGGGAATGTACACATTGCAGGGAGCAGGGTGCTAGATAAAGGACCGCAAGGACCCTGAGAAGAGGTAGTTGGAGTGCTGGAGGCATTCTGAGCACACCATGGGAAGCTGCTCCTCCAGATAACGAGCCTGAGTGCACTTCCACATCAACCATCACAGCTGAACAGTTTCCACTAGCAAAGTTTGCTTGTTTAGAGCGCTTCACTTTCTCAATGTTATGTTTCAGTTTATACTGTGGAAAATCAAAAAGTCATGCAGAAAGCCGAAGAATAGCACTGACACCAGGAAAAAAAGAAAAAAAAAAGGGATAAAAACCCTCACAGCTCTCAGCCAAGCTTCTCGGTAGCAATTTACAACCTGCAGCCTGTTTTCTGCAAGGACTGGTCCATGAGAAAGGAAAATGCACTCTGCATCTTTAAATTTGCTGCTGTCAGACCTGTCACCTTCATCTGCTGATTGAAAGACTGCAGTGTCACAGCATCATCTCAGGCAGCTGGTGTCTGATTGAGAAGGATTCCTCTATTAACTGTGAGCCTCCACGACTCCTCTCAGGCAGTGAGAAAAAGGGCTTTAACAAGCTGCCTGTAGCTCACAGGGTCTGCAGTAGAAAAATGAAGATCATTTAATGTGTGTTGTTTGGGGGGGAAAAAAGACAGTCAAGTGAGCATATGCTAACAGTGTCCCACATAGACAGAAGGAAACTGTTCATTAAACATGGGAAAGATGTTGTGATGGGAAGATCTCTTTAGGTAGCGTCTTCAGACCCAAATAGAGCTAGAGAAAAGACACGAGCAGAGGCTTGCTGAGTCCCAGGTAGCTATAGTCCTAGTGCATGCTTTAACTAAAGGCTTTAGTACAGCGTATCCCCTCTCCTCTCCACAGAACTGTGTCACCAGAGAGTTTTTTTCTTCCCTGCCATAGGGATTGTGCCTTCCTGGGGTAGATTCCACATCACCGCCAATGTACTCTAATTAAGGCAATTGTCGTCACTTAATCGTGATGGCAGGATCTCGCTTAATCGGAAGCTGGGATGTGCGGAATAGGGAGACGTGCATCCAGCTTTGCGTGTGGTTTTGAATGTTTTTGCTCCCCTAATATATCATTGCGTTGCCTGCTTGTTTTTCTAGCTCTTCACCTTTGGTTGGAGAGAAGACATCCGCCCCGGGGAGCCACTGCACACCAGGAAGTTCTGCTTCGACGCCATCTCGCACAGTAGCCCCGTCACGCTGTATGACTGTCACGGGATGAAGGGAAACCAGCACTGGAGCTATAGGAAGGTTGGAGTCACTCTGGGGCATCTCGGAGGTTCAGGCTGCCTAGAGTCTGTATTCAGTTCAGCTCAGGCTTGTGTTTTCCCATCAGAGAAGTTTTGTTTTAAAATTCACCCCGTCTTATTCCAATTTAATTTTGTGGGAATCTCTCTACAGTATGTTCCTTTTGAGCGTTCAGCTATTTAGGTCAAATTTAAATGAAAATGGATCAGATCCAGCTCAGAGGATGTCTGTGCTGGATCTGTTCCTTGAAAGGTGTTTTACCATTCTGGCACTTCAAGATGCTTGTGTCATTTTAACAGAGGCACTGTTGGAAATATTTTCATCCAATGTGACAGCACCAAGAAATGCTGCTTATGAGTTAAATATTATTATTTTACTACATTTTAAAGATTACAAGTGGCAGAAAAATTGCCTTAAAAAAAAAAAAAGATAAAAAAGCCAACCCAACATTAAAAGCACCGTGCTGTAAGCCCAAAGAAGGCAGGAGTTTTAGGTTTTTTATAAACTACAGATAAGCAGCTTAGACACCACTTTGATCTGCTCAGTTTCAGCCCATTTTTGTAAATCACTGGAAACAGGAGGTCAAGCTGGAAACTGTCAGAGCCTCATTTAGGGCTAAAAAAGTCCTGGTCAAGCTAATTGAGTTGTTGATAGGTCTTTTTTTTAAATGATTAACCAGCAAGTTTCCTTGATTAAACGTTTCACTGCTTAACTCTGTATTCCATGCAGGCATACATGTCCCTGAAGCACTGAGGATTCCTCTCACACGTCCTTCACTTTTCTGTGACCCCATCACCTTGCTTAAGCTGAGGCCAAAGTGCCAGAAACTGGACTTTGCCAGATAAACCTCAGTGCTGCTTTCTAGTTTGAAATTCATTGTAGTAGAAAACTAATTCAGAAACATTAAAAACAAGTTTGCCCCAACCCTTTTTTGAGTGCCTACTTAATTAGCCTGTGCCTTTTCACCCTACTTATGTTGCAATTGGAGATCCACCACAAGATTTTCCAGAAGTGTAATCCCTCTGAAACTGAGGTATTACCTATAATAAAGTTAGAACCTATGGGCCAGATATTTTGAGGGCATAAATTGTCATGGCTGTATTGCTGCATACCTGGCTTTATAATGCCATAATAATACTTTCTTGCTTCAAAACCCTTCCAATTTATCTTTCTGCCTACCCAAGCTGCAAGAAAGAAGCTTTCATACCTTTAGCACTTCATTGGTGCTTAATGTAGTCTGTTCATAAGACAAAATGCAGGTCTGAAGCTGCCCTCTATAAGGCTCATCACCTTTGATGTGGGCAGAATACAGCAGATAACTAAAAAAAATGACATTTGAAAAAAATACGCAGTGTGAGTTCTATTAAATCCTCTGCACAGCTTCATTTTTCATTTCCAGAAGGCTGACAGGGCTCATATAAAAATTCTCAGTTGCAAGGCAGGCATTTCCATCTCAGCAAGAAACACCACAAAATTTTGTTATGATGGAAGTACTGACACAGTCTTAACTGTAATACCAGCCTGACAGCAAGCTGATTAGTTTGCATAAACCTTCAAATTAAGAAACTGCATTGGAGTAATAGAATTATGTACACACCGTTTTCTGTAGGTTTAATTTTAGTTTGGCAACACATTAAGTAGTTTTTTATTATTTCCCATAGTCTATTTTCTCAGATACAGGGCAGATTTACATTAGAGTTACACCAACAAAATCTTAATAATATAATCCTTATCTAGTTTTGAGAGCATCTTGGCAATAGAATTTATAGCATTTCCCAAAAAGAAGTAAACTGTACAAGCCAAAGGATGTTTGTGTGAGTTTAACTGCATCTGCACTAGAGCCCTTTACCTAGAGGATGATATGCAGCTAGAATGCACCCTAAATAACTAAGAGTAGTAGTCTGGTTGAGCAAAAAAAATGCCTCCCTTTAGAAAAAAAAGAGAGAGCAGATCAGCCACTCTCTGCTGTTCTCTGCGCCACTTACAGGTGCTGTAGCTTCCTAATGGTCACGTATCCATCCTGCCAATAATTCTTCCCATGTTTTATGAAAAATGACCTTGTTTGTCAGTATCTTCTAAGGTGCTTGATATGAAGTGGTTTTTACCACGCTGTCATACTGTTCCTATAAAATTAGAAGATAAGAGGGGTTTGTTCTTTGAAAGGTGAGTCCCTTCTCATGATAACTTGCATTCTCAAGCCACTGGTAAGAATTTAGGGCTGTGAAGGTATTACAAAGTGCTGCAAACACAGTTTGAAGCCAGGCACTGCATTAAGATTCTGTATTCTTATAGCATAGAAACCCTAACAATCTGTATTTGGATACTGGCAAACAAAAACAGCTTAAATATTTTAAGTGGCAAGTAGAATACATTAATATTTTACTTTGGGTAAGCAGTGCTTTTCTGAAAACATTTCCAGCTTATCCCCATTACCTGCACTTTGTTTCTCATTGGAATGCAGTCTCAGAGCATGCCAACCAGATTCTTTTCAGATGAATGAAACCAAAACTACCGCTAATAAACACGTGTCAAAAAGATATTCTTATTCCCATACTGCTACATGTAAAACTACATCCAAGCAACTATTCAAAAGTCTAGTAAGTCTATGATATTAAATAACCAATTTTTTTATAACTAATCCAAACCAAACAAATATACCTTTAAGAAATCACTGTAAGAAGTGATGGAGTAGAATGAATCCAAGTAATACCATTAACACTATTATGGGTTGGAAATAAAGTGAGTTTACTATTGGGGAAAAAACAATATTGACACCATAAGGGGGCTTTGACATCAATGACGGGATCACTGTGAGAAATNCACCTCCCTGGGCAACCTGTTCCAGTGCCCGACCACCCTTTCAGAGAAGAAATTTCTCCTCATCTCCAACCTGAACCTCCCCTGGCGCAACTTGCAGCCATTTCCCCTTGTCCTGTCACTAGTTATCTGCGAGAAGAGGCCGACCCCCAGCTCGCCACAACTTCCTTTCAGGTAGTTGTAGAGGGCAATAAGGTCTGCCCTGAGCCTCCTCTTCTCCAGACTAAACAAGCCCAGTTCCTTCAGCCGCTCCTCATAAGACCTGTGCTCCAGCCCCTTCACCAGTTTCGTTGCCCTTAATGTAAATAATCTGAAATTATTAGAGGTTTTGGAAAACAGTGGATTCCCAGGATAAAGCCATTTCCTTGATTCTGAGATTTTTAAGCATGCCAGAACCAAAAATCAACGGTGCCTACAAATTTCCATTCCTCCCTATGAAGGAATACACCTCTGGTTTTCAATGTAGCATCGTTCTGGGTTAACAGGTAATACATTGGTTCTGATAAAGTATGATTCAGTTCACGTGCTCTAGTCCCATTAGCGCTAATTGTTGGATGGAAGTGTCCAAAAAGGGGTCAGATTTGGTAGGTCTTTAAAGAGAAACAATTATGCAAAATCACATTCATTATAGTATAAGTCTACCCTAAGCCCAGTGATCAAGATAGATGCTAGACTGACAACGTCAAAAACCGTGCCCAGAACAGCATGGTTTTCTCATACTCTCCTCACAGCTTCAGGGACAAACTGTAAGAGTAAGCCCACTCTTCACGCAGTAGGTACATAGATTTTTTCCTCAGACAGCCAAAGACATGTCATTGTGATAGTGGCTTTTATCATACGGACATCTGTCCTGCTGAAACTGTGCTGGGGCTACCAACTAATTTCAGATAAACTACTGCAGTCACCAGCTGGTAATGACTTCCAGTTGCTATCGACCTTGGCCATAGTTGTAGCAGTGACCTAGAAGAAATGAAAGGCTCTGTGTTTCATTACCACCCCCCTGAACCATTGAGGCCCATTATCTTATGGAAAAGTTTCTCTTTCTGCAAACATCTTCACAGTTGCAGAAGAAAAAAGAAATTGATGGTTTGAGATGCTAGAAAAGTCTCTACAGGAGCTCTTGTGGCTTTTTAATATTGGCATAAAGAGGAATTTATATATTTCTCTTGGAAAGCTCTTTTCGAGGGTGCACGCAACTGTTACCCCTTTAAGTCCTGAGCCTGTTTCCATTGAAATCTGTAAGAGCAGCAGGCTTTGACCTTAGGTCAGCGTAAGCTTGGGATGATAAATTAATAGGCCTTTATATACAGCTAAGTCAGCCAGAAGTTTTTCCAGAGTGGTAACTGTGTCCTGTTCTTAAAAGATGCTCTTCTCTCCTAATAGCCAGACTTTCTAAAAGAAAGCACTGACAATACTTCACTCAAAAATTGCATCCCCTGGATATTTCTGTGAGAAGAAAGACTGCCAGCTCTCCTCAGAAAGGCTGGAGTGTTTTTCATAGCATGCCTCTGGTACCGAAGCCCTTTCCTGTCCTCTTGTACCAGCTATTCTATTAAAGCTTCCAGTATTCCAGCTTTGGCTTCCTAATAGCTTGGGTGACCCTCATGCCCAGCTGTGGTGCAAGGAAACTGAGATGCCACCTTCCTCTGAGGCTCCGCAGCAGGCAGGGTGGCCATGGCACAGTCACCACGTCCTGATTTCGGGCAGTGCCGCTCTATCGGGCTCTCACAGAAGGACAGGAGGAACTGGCAAGGTGCAAGTGGGTGCCTGCACCACCCCATAGGGTGGTTGGGAGTTCTTGCAGGCCCACCTCCTGGTAAGGACACAAAAGCCCTTTGTGCATGGTACAGTTAGCCCTTCTTGCAAGATGAAGGGTCCTACCTGCACACCTTGTAGAGCAAAAAGGAGCATGACGGAAAGGCCTCTACCCGTGTGGCCGATTCCTGTCAACTTTGATGGCATCCGTCAGAATTACAGTTGTGTGCGTGTGTGCACCCACTGTTTTGGGTGACGGGCAGGCACTGGAGCTGAAAACCAGTGTTTGTGAAAGGCACATGTAACACCACCGCCCTCAGCCAGAGCACAAGAAGCTTTTGGCTTTGCTGTCTTGCATGTGTTAATATAAAAAAGGGCATTGTACTTTATTAGTGCTTCACGTCCCCCCAAATCAATAAATTTCCTCTTAACTAAATTAAAAGGAAAAAAAAAGCTATCTTTTTAAAAAGTGTTTTTAAATGGCTACTGTTGTTGACTTACTGAGTTATATTTGATTTTGTCTTCATACCTCTTTTTTGAATGTGGGATACTTTTAGTTAAAGAGAAGTTTCTGTATGATTGTTGCTCAGCACCCCGAGCATGTTTCTGAGTTTTTAATCAATTGCAATTTGACAAGTAGGTTTGGGGTTTTTTTCCCCCTCTCACAAACTATACAGCAACCGTATAGTCCCTGGAAACTTTCAGACCGCGTGACCACTCTCACATCTGTCTCTTTCAAACATTTGCCTGCGTGAACTAAATTTGTGGAAACTACCCAGCTCATAATTCTGCTTTACCAAAGAGTCACAGTCAGGTTACTTACAATTTGCTCCAGTTTTGTCAAAATTAATCATCGGAAGTGTCCTTTTTTAAGCAACTTAATCCATGCTTATCCTCCCAAAATCTCCATAGGAAGCTAAAACAGTGTTAGGATTTCCTTCTCATTAGAAGAGAGAGTGTATTTCAGTGGCTGGTCTTACCGAGGCCATCAGCAAAGTCTGCATTTCATGGGGTGAGAACTAAGACCATCAGTCCTGGGTCTGTCCATCACACCATTTCAGTTAATAATTCTTTATTAACATCTTCCTCAGGTTTAAGAGTATCTGTTTTCCAGACAGGTTGTTACAGATTGTCCTGCCCAGAAGCACAGTGGAAACTGTCAAAAACAAATAAAAAAACCCCAAAAATCACATTTAAAACATTTTTCAGGTTTTGACATTTAAATGGGGTCCAGGCAAGCATATAATGTGGAAAGATTATTATAAGACATTCTGTTTTGTCATTATATTATCTGATTGTTATTTAAAGACCAGAAGATGTCTCCTCATTCTTTCTTGAATCTCCAGTTTCTTGAAGGATAATAACCCAAGGGAAAAAAACACTCCATTCTCTACAGCTTCCTAATAATAGCTGTGGTTATTACACAAGGTTAGTGCACAGAGACCACAAAATCATTTCGGAGCGTGCTGTGTTATTCCATGTTCTGTAAAATGAGAACACTTCCAATGACTTGGCATTTGCTACTTAATTCTTTTTTGTTTTTTTTCCCGTTCCTGTAGGACAAAACTTTGTTCCATCCGGTAAGCAGCAGCTGCATAGATTGCAACCCAGCCGAGAAGAAGATTTTCATGAACAGATGTGATCCTTTATCTGAAACTCAACAGTGGATTTTTGAACATATTAATATGACTGTTTTAGAAAAATTTAACAGCAAGGCCAGTTCCTAGAAAGAAAAAAAAAAAAAAATGAACACACCCAATTACATACAGACTGCAGACTACATTTTTGCCAGCATCTGGGTCAAAGGAGTCAGGAATTAAATTTCCTAGATCCAGGAAATCTGTTCTGAGGATTAAGAAAATGCCACAGCAAGAGCCAGCAGGCTGTCCTTGTGGATGTACAGTATCTGAAGAACTTGGCCAAGAGCCTCACCGGATGCTGCTGAGAACTTCAGGCTGAAAATTCCCTTGCTGGTCGAGGGAAAAACTTTGTTTAAAAACTGTTTAAAAGTACTCCAAGTTAATAAAGTAAAACAAAACTCTAGAGTTTCTCAGGTCAAATCCTGCTGTAGTGAGTAGCTCAGAACAGACGCTATAGTTTGGGACGGGTATATGGTGTGCATGATGGCTACAGGGACCTGAAGAAATCCCAGGTTTTAGAACTAAACATGCTGGTAGAAGAATAATGATGTCCCAGCACTCCCTAGACAAGATATATGCTCTGTTGACATTCTCTTAATAAAAGGTTGGGTTAAGCAGGTTTAACCCTCAGAACTGCTGCAATTAATTTTAAATACCTCCCTTTTACATTCCATTCATTACCAAAATAGGAATGGTAGAAATCTTAGGGTCTAGAATTACACTGTAGTGAAGCATGAAATAAACTATAAGGGTTTGCCCACACTTTTCCCCCCTTCTGGAAGAAAAAAAAAAAGTAAAAAAAAAAAAGTAAAGCAATCAAATTTCTATACATGATATATTTAGCAATTATGATTCAAATCCCATCGTCACACAAGGTGAGATTTTTTTTCACTGACAAATGTAACAGCAGCAGCTGCAGCATAATGGAAGGCTTGTGGACTAGCTATCTTTTCTAGAGGTAGAATCCTTACCAAAGTATAAATTGAAAATAGGCTAGAAAAAAATCAAGAGAGTTGGAAATAATTGCATGCTGAACTAGGTTAGTCAAATTAACGTTAGTACACTGCCATCACCTAAAAGTGTGCTGACTCCCTGCAGTGCAGCTTAAAAGATCTTGCAGTGCTCCTGATGGGTAGGAGTGGAGAGAAAAAATTGGCGTGAAACTAGTTGGGTAGTTTCAGAGTTGTTGAAATCCACGATGGAAATCACATGAACTTTCCAGAATTAGCAAGCGAATGGTACTGTAGATCTCATGACGGAGGAAACAAGTGCAAGCAAGTTAAATGTTACAAGATTTTGGTGCTTTAGGCACAGGCGCAATTCAGATTAAGACAGACTTGTGTCACACTGATGACTATTGTGGCCCGTGGCGTCCCTCAGACCCGCCAAGCTGTTTCCATGAAGGGCTTCCTGTGGGGGAGCTATGGTTCTTCTCAGCAGAAATCAGTTACTGCTGACGTGTGGGGACATAATTTATAAGTCTGGGAGTTTTGAAGGTTAGAGCAAGTATAAATTTATATCAAGTAAGTGAGTACATGGCCTGCTTTTACTTGAAAGGTGAATTTACCGATGAAAGCACTATAAATGCAGATAGATCACATCCTCTAAGAGGTGGTTGTAGCAGTGCTTTCAGGTTCCAAAAATATCATATGTAATTAAGTTGCTTATTCTGATTGCCGGAGAGGTGGCTGACTAACCAAAATACTGATGTGCAATCCACTCTCTGTGAGAGAGTAGGGTGACTGTGTTTTGTTTCTTGCTCCTGAAGCTGTGTTTATGCACAAAGAACATTGATTGCATCCAGAGGATGGTTCTAGTACCAGTAACTATGTGCTGTTTTATGGCAGCACCTTGTCGCTGTAGATTAAGACCCAAAATTATAGGTCATAGGAACGTTTTAGGAGGGGAACGAGATTCTGTAGTATTCAGGATGCATGCACTTGGAAAATTGTGAAATGCATCCATACATTAAGCAATTGCTGCAAGTTAGTGAAGAGGTCTTTCAAATAATCTGAAAGAAATGTGTCTGTAGAGTTAGACTTCTTGTGTTATGATTTTAAAATAAGTAAGCTTGTTTAGGTATCATTGAAATTTAATTTGAAGATATGGCGCACTCGGGAGCAGAAGCAGTAAGGCCACTGTGTGAGGATGCTTCAGATTTGTTTCTCTCTCGGTGCACAGAGCCAGACCAGGCGCTGCAGACTGCCAGCCTTCCCAGGTACACTGCTCGTAGCATCGTCTGCCGGCAGCCTGAACCTGAGGGAAGAGCGTTTGGAAAAAGAAGGAAATGGCTGCCTAAAATGTAAATGCAGCTCTCGAGCTGCTGATTCTAACTGGCCCCAAACTGTCAAAAGCTCTGGAAGCAACACTGTATGCCCAAAATAGAGGCAAAGGAGGATTGCTAAACCAGATAAGCACTTTATGTTATGCGCAGATTGGTAGGGTTATATCATTCAGCGTCTTGACTGCATCTCAGTGGTCTGATTTTGAAATGTCTAGTGGGAACTAGGCTGCTGTCGGGGCAAAGAACTTCTATGCCTTTTACAGCCCTCCTTGAGTAATACTGCGCTGCATCCCGCGTCACCAAAGGAAACCTTCCCCTTACTCATAGCTGGATGCTAATTGTAAGCTGTGGCAGTCCTTGTCAGAAAACAATCCACATAACTAATAAGATGTTCTGGGGGGATGAGGAGGGCAGCAATCTACATGTTTTCAGGTTTTATAGGCAAAAGATAAGAAAAATATGTTGGAGTTTGTTGTGGGTCAACAGTGAGCAACTGTTAAATGAATAAAGGCTAAATGAAAGTCCATATCTTGAGGAAAATTAATAAGGACTTGCCGCAGTGTGGCACAGAAACACACAAACATACACACGTGTGTGTGTGTGTGTATAAATACACATGTGTATGTGTGACCAGGGGAAAGAGGTAGATGGCGGAGAGAGGTTTGTTTTCACTTCATGGGCTGATTTTTCAAATACTTAGTATAACCAGAACTGCACACAAAATAAAATATAGGATATATTAGACTAGTAGTGAAGACAGTTATCTCACTGTTTTCAGCTTAAGCAAGTTATTCTTTTTTAAAAACAGAGACAAAAAAAGCTAGCATGGAGCTTCACCACAGACAACTGTAATCCTCCCACTACGGGCAGAAGATGGCCCCAGGGACAGAGTGCTTCAGAGCTCTGCTCTGTAAGGTTTGGGATGATGGATTCGCAAAATGGTTGTGACATACTAAGCACAAGACTCCTTCAGCAGAAAGTTCTATTAATAATAAATTATCATCCCTACCTCTAAATTAAATTCTGTCTTGGGTGTTCTCCAAAACTTTCCACTGATAACAGTATTTCATGACTAATTTAACATTCAGAATTTCTTTAAGTGTTTCTACAACCATCTCTTTCCCACCCAACAAACATCTGAACAACTTGTTAGGATGGACAGATATATCTTCTCATATTTCACCAGGAGCATTTAGCTTTAATATGCATTTCTTCAAAAGACTATGGAGTTTTTTCACAGGTTTTGTTTTTTTTTTAAATACCAAATAGTTCTGAACATACTTTGAATCTAGTGCACAGGTAGCGTTAGCTCATGTGGGCTGATCATTTCAGTAGAGCTGTACACATCTGCCCCAACTGATTACTTGCGTCAGGTTTTTTTCAGTTAAGTATTTTATTGCTGAGAGGGCTTTCATCAACATAGCTGAAAAGATCTTTGTAACTTAGGAGTTCATCAGCAGTTGCCCTCAACTTTTTCCATTTAAGGTCATCTGACTTTTTTTTTTTTTTGTGGCCAGCAAACTACTACCGCAGGAGAGAGCAGCTGGGAAACTGGAGTAAACACCAAGTGCAGCTAAAATGCTAAAATCATATGTGTTTCCTTGCATATATTCCAGTATCTAAACTAAACATAAGCCTTGGGGGAGAGGGCTTGAAGGAGAGAGGAGGAGCTGGAAACAAAGAATTTCAAGTGTCAGAGAGCAGCCTTGTTGCAGGGGCATGACAAGACTTCATTTGTTGTTGGGCATGGTTTTGTTTCAGAAAAATGAGGTTGCTTTAGAACAAATGTTTCTGCAACCATATGAATATTTCTAAGGATACAACGCATACTTCCTGGGTGCTACTGGTTTGTGAATAAATGGTCTGTAGCTGCTGAGCTGGGTCTTCCTCATGATAAAGATAGGCTAAGCTTGAAAGGAAGCTGACAAGCACTTCACAACCTTTGATTACTGGCAATTTACCAGACATCAATGTCTTCATGACCTCAGTGAATTCAGATGCCACAGATATCATAGAAGAAATGCATATAAATAGCTTAACCAAATTGATTTGATGGGGTGCAGCTCTATAAGATGTCACCTTTGTTTAAAAAAAAAAAATTAGTTATCATAATCAGAATTCATTTGCATTTTTACTGATAACTTCTTCCAGGGACTGAGTGAGTGGGACCCTTTGAACCTACCCAAACAGATTGGGGATGGAGCATTTCAGGAAGGCAATATTGCAAGGTTTTTATCCATTCTCTGTTTAAAGAGCATCAATCTTTAATGCTGTTAGGCCAGCATTTTTCAAGAGAACACCGGATGCACATTAAAAAAAGAATATGATGATGGATTTATTTTTTTTTAATCCATTGTTAGGGAAGCAATTTCAAAATCCTTGAAAACAAAAAAAAAGCTGATCAGAAATAGCTTTTTTTTATAGCTGGTATTAGGCATATGTTTGTGAATTAATTTGTTTAATTCCCTTCCAAATCTAGTCCAAATATCTTTGTAGAAAGAGCACAAAGATCCAAGAGTGCTTTTACATTTTACATAACATTTTGAGGATCTTACCCTGTCTGAAAGAAAGCTTTGAAAGACTTTTAAAAAATTATCAGGCATAAAAGGAAACAAAACAAAACAACAAAAAAGAAAAAAAGAAAAAGGAAAAATACCTGGCTATGATGTCTAGTGTACTAAGAGATTTCACTAAACTTCTTGGTCTAAAATAGTGTCCATTGACTGGAAAATTTTAGATGAATAAGTAATACAGTTTAGTAAATATTTAGGGTGTATTGCTTTCTATTTAAGATTTTTACTCTTTAAAAAAAATGAAATCTTTATAGTTAGTTGTTGACAGGGTGTTTTTAACTACATGTAATACATAGATCTGTCCTGAGGTCTCCTGCAATCTGGTATTTCCTTGTTAGAATTCTGAACACACTGGACTGAAGAAAAATAGAAGCCAAGGGAAAAATACCTCCAAAAATTTTCTAAGAAACCTATGTAAAAATGAACAAACAAGGAGATAGTTTAGCTAGACATGACCTGAAAGCCGCATCACATGTCCAAAGCTTCAGCAGCACTCTTAAAATACATTTTCTCTGCATGGTGGCTTTATATTCTTTCAGTGCACCTCTAATATCCATGGTACTCCTGAGACAGGACTTCTGAAAATGGTGCGCTATCACTTGGCACAGTAGATGGGCAACATAGTGCCAGAGGGAAAAATCACTTTCTAGGAACAGTTCCTGAAAAAAATGCGTTCAAACACTGCAGTTTGGTGTGCCTTAAGAGTCTTAGCTATTTATAAGGTTCCCATCAGCTTAGGGATTTTTGGCTTTTTTTACAGGACCTGATAGCGTGATAGGTGCTTCAGTGGCCCTTAAGAAAATAAGGCAGACAACAGGGGAACAAAGAGAACGTGGGTTAAAACAGTAAGAATTTGTGGTCACCTAAAGGTGCCATGTCCACAGCGCTGTCAAGCAGGTTAATTATACACACAGAGAAATCAACCTCTTTGGTGCGGCCGTTGTGGTAGATGCCCAGCTCCAGGGAATATTTGAACCAGAAGGAGGCACGTAAAGTGGGCCAGCAGGAGAGCCTGCACTCGGCAGAAGATGCAGAAAAAGTCACAGTGACCCATTTTTGAGCAGCAGATGAACAGGGTGTGTAGACAGGTACAGCAGACAGTGTAAGGGGTGTGAGGGGAGCTGCAGTGAGGAGGTCTGGTAAGTGGTACTATCTAAAAGACATTAAGACATAGGAAAGGAAAACTTGGTCCTCATTAACTTTAGCCCTCGTTAACCTTGGCAGTATCCCTAATGCTTTGTCAAAGTATTAGTTGATTTAATTATGTTAATCCTTCATCTCTCCCAGTTAAATGACTCGAGCTGGAAGGAATCACAGCCCAAGCAAATTTGTGTTGATGAGCTTGGAGCATCTAATTGGCGCGGAACACCACTAGGCACAGTTTAGTCAAAAACCGCAACTGGCACCAGAACTAAAACAGCATTATCAGCCTGAAAGATCTGTAGGCCCCTCGCATCCCTCTGCGAAAAAAGGTTTCACTTGCCTAAAGGAGTGATTGATGTTAATGATCCTAGATTAAGAAGATCAGGAGTCATGAGCTTGCCCAGAGGTGAAAGGGCAAATGGTGAGATTAGGAGATGGCAGTTTAATTGAGAAAGGAAGGAGGAAATGGGTGGTAAAAGGGAAGAAGCACCGGGTTTATTTCTGGACGTGAAGGAAACATGACCTACAAAGGTCAGCCACTGATAATTTTGGATACTTCTTCATACCAGGGTTTGTGTGTTTATTTCCGTCTCAAATATTCAGGACTTGAATCGGTTCCACCCCCTCCTGCAAAGGACTTAAATTTAGAATAAAGAGAACTGCATAATCTGAAATACATTGATCGTGAAATACATGAGCACAACTAGAGCAAAGCTTTGCCAGCCACCACGCCCAGGCTCAGTTTTTCACCAAAGGTACATATGTGCCTTCCTCAGAATACTTTGTGGATCGTGTGTAGTAGCAGAATATTATGATCACTGTTTTACCTCAGATTAATATTTCTCTGCATCTCAGGCTTTTTTGAAAGAGGAAGAACGTTTAGCTAAATTTTCCAGGAAACGTCAAGCCAGATCAGTACAAAGTAGCTCTGCCTACTCCCTATGTGGATCAAGACACCACGTGTCTCTTGTAAGACATCACATACAGCTCTGGAAAAACAGAACAGTGTGGCTCTGCTGTCATGACTCCTTGCAGCGTTCACCTCTTTTTATCCATTTAAATTATTTTCTTTATTCTTTTTCTTATTTGGTGCTTCTTCCCCTCTGCTGGCTCCTCATTTGCAGGATTCTGCCTGAATGCTGGTCCTCTTTCTTCCCTCCTTTCTGATTTGTGCAGAGAGGTGTTTCTGCTGGTGCAGATCCCTTCCTCGAGATCAGAGTGACTAAATGTGGTTTGATCTTGACTTGGCAGAGCCGCAAGCCCTCTGCCTCGGGTACTTCACTTGCTGCAGCTTGTGCCTGCGGAGGGGTGGGGAGGAGGAAGGCACCTGAGGAGAAGGGAGGGTTTCTGTCCTTACGAGTCAGCCCCACCACGGATTTTGCCCGTGTAAGAGATGTAGCTCATAGCATGGACAAACATCTTTGAGGGAGGAAAACTGCATTGGTGGTCTATTTTCTCACCCATCTTCAAAATTCAGTGCTACACAGAGAGGGGAATATCTAAGAACAGAAGCATCTTATTCTGTTTATATACCTCTTACGAATGTTTAGCAGCAGCTGAACTTAACCTTGGCAAGCAGGTTTTAACTTGTGATTATCCTTGTTGAGCTAACATAGATGCAAGAAACTGAGTTAGAATTATATTCAAACATGGTTTGTATAAGCCACCAAGGGGTTTATAACTTTAACTGAAGGCGTTTACATCAAATGAGAAATGGATGTGTGATTTCCATGACTGAGTGATACAGGTTGCTGTCTAGTCAAGCTGCAGAGAGTCAGAGGGCTTTTTTTACAAAACCCAAAAAAGAGAGAGATTGTCCAGTACGCAGCAGCTTTTGCTTTCAGCTGTACAGGGCTCCAGTTTATTCCCCAATAATTCAGTAAAGCTAATACATATAAAAAGATGTCCCCATGGTTCTCAATATCAAAGCTGTGTTTGCAGAGATGGCAGTAAAGCATCGCCTTTTCTTTCCTGTTAGCAGAGAACCCCTTCATTTGTTTCCTGTTTGTTTTTACGCACCTCCAGAGTCATTTGCCTGTAACCAGAGCGCATGGATAGCAGCTGTACCCTGACCCTTCGCTGAACAAGTTCCGAGGGGACCGGAGTACCAGTGGGAAGGCTGTACAAACGCACCGTTAAAAGAATTGTCAGCCAAGGAAGAGGGATTTCATACAGAAGAAAAATAATACCCCCTAAAGTTTGTTTTTCATTATTCCTGTTGTATCAGCCTCCAAATTGCAGCTACTGCTCTGCATCTAAACCTATCACGGTAATCTGCACCTGGAAAGATAATGCTGCTTCATCAGGGCTCCGCTGCCGGTTTTCCATACAAGTCTGCGCTGTGGCTACATAAACCTGATCTTTGGGGTTGGGAGTCTGTCTTCACGGTTGCTGTCCCTGCAAGGGGCACGTTCCTTCTGACTTTGGCCTGACCTGTAGTTTTCCACTTCAAACCCTGTTGGCTGAAGTAGCTCGGTATTGACCAGCTCTTCAGACGACCTGGTCCATCGCACATGTCGTAACGCTCCACAGCAGTCCAGCCCACACAAACACACATGCGGTTACCAAGCATTAGGCAGCAAAACAGAAATTTGTGGTCCCTTCTGAGCCTCTGAAATGCTTCTGTTTATCAACTAGCCTTTCTGATGGTCAGAGTGTTTTCCAGGCATCTCTGTGAATAAACACCCTTTCCTGCAGGTATCCTGCAAAATATCCATTTCTCTCATTTTTCTGAGAGTCTGGAATTACAGCCTTCACTTGCTGTTAGACAACATTCAGGACAAAACATTCCTTGGCAATTCAACTATTATAAGCTATTTTTAAAGGGCCAAGAAGAGCTGGAGACAACTTTGTGTGATCCCTATCCAATGTGCTAGTAGGCAAAGCAGCCAGTGATGAGCTGGGCTGACAGGCAGCTAGTAGAGCTCCATTGACAAGACAGAGTTGTCTAATTTTCTGGGAATCAAGGTGAAATTCTTTGGTTATTGTAATTTAGGAAATACAGCGCTCTGAAAAAAACGGGGAAAATATTTTCAGGTGTGTGCATTTGAGGTATTACACAATAGACTACACTTACTAATATATACATTATAATAAGGAAAACACACTTCTGTGCTGACTAGTCTGAGATAGTTGGCTTAGATGTTATTAAACAACAGCTGTAGAAGCTTTGACCAACTTACTGATGCATTAAAATAATGTTTTCAAGACATGCTTAAAGGATTTACAGAGAGCACATGCCTGTAAATTACTAGATTGTAATTAAGAAGCTAAACTATGGAATAAAAATTGTACACCTATTTCATATTTGGATGTATTATGTGACAAAATACAAAGTAAAAGATTGCTGAAGTACAGTTTAAAAAAAAATTAATTACCATGATCTGGATTAATAAATACCTCTCAGAAGCTACAACATTAATGTTTCAATTTGTTGTACATATATTACTGGTGAAATAACTTGCTGTGTCAAGTGGGTGAAGGCCCGGACAAGCCCAACGCGCTGCAGGGCTGCCCAGGGCCGTACAGCTCCTCGCTGTTCCCACAGCTCCCGGCCACACCGGCTGGGTAGTATCAACAGAAAAAGAAACCAAAGTCATCTTCTCCAAGGAAGAGCACTGTTAGCTCTGGCCATATCAGAACTCAGATCTTGAATGGCTACTTAAATAAGAGGCAAATACAGAAGTGAGTACACAACGGTCACACACGTAATAGTCCTCAAGTGACAAGTGAGGAAGCATAGGAAAAGTCAGCGAGCACTTGATTCTAGTGGAAAGTAATGTAAGTAGAGATTTGTTTATCCCACTTCCACACCAAAAAAAAATCCCAAACCCACACTAGAAACATGCAACACTTCTGGTTCTTCTGTTTACAACTGGTAAGATATAAATCATCTTCCTAAGCAGGGTTATTTTACTGAAAGTGGGTACCCACACTGCGCAGATGTTTAGGAGCCATAAAGGGGAACAATAAAGAGTCAATCAATCATCTTCAAAGACTAGGGATGGAAGAGTTGCTTATTACCTATTATTTCTCTTTAAAGAAATTATTTTTCTTTTTTTTTTTATTTGCATCTCTTTACTTTAAGCCCTGTAACTGAATTTTATGCATACTCGTGCGCTTCAGTTCGTCAGTGCCATACCTGTATTGTTAAACTTTCTAATCCAAATTAGTTGGTTAAATTAGTCCCTAACATCCACTGCATATGGCAGAGTTGTGGTGGGATTTAACTGGACACAATCCATGTTTTATTTGTCCAGGCAGCTTTCAGAGGGAACAGTTAAAGTGAACATTGCCTCTGAAGGCCCCTGAATGTCAAAAGTGGCAGAAACAAGAAACCTACAAGCACGCACTGAAAATACACGACTGTTCCTTGTCTAGACAGCTTAAAAGGGTGCCGTAGTCAAATGCAAGCTGAAGGCAGCCCCAACTAGGAAAAAAAAAAAAAAAAAAGTTGTTTTCCACCTAAACTGTGTGGGACTAATTCCTTGCAGACAGTTCCACTGAGCAAACCTTAGTAAATATCATTCCAGAATGGTGATAAACTGAACTGGTGATTACAACAACAAAAGAAAATACAAGTGAGGGGGATTTTGTGAATAACAAAAGCTCCTATCAGATCCCTAATGAGGCTGGAGTCATTAACGTTACAGGCACTACCCTTGGCAAGGGAGCAACTAGGAACAAAGAAAGATTATTATTAAAAGAACAATAAAGTGCTTTAGATACATCAGACACAATTAGGCATTAGTTTTAATGTAGCCCAAAGTTAAACACAATAAAACAACAGAGGCCTCTCCCATTTGCATCACTTAAAAGTTCACAGCCTGGGGAAGGCACCAGGTAAAAAGAACCAGAGAACCTCATGTGAATTGTGCATCAATTATCTAATTACCTTTGATAACATCAGGTGCAAACCTTCAAGGAAAAAGCTTTGAAGAGCTTTTTCAGGTAAGGACACATCAGGAGAGTAAGGAGAAGGGATTGCATCTTGTTCTGAGATTAGCATCCTGCCCCTGGTTGCAGGGACAAGCACAGGACAGCAGTTACACAGCAGTTAGCAGTGCATGTTTATCAGCTCGGAACACAGCATTTCTGTATGGGCCAGGGGAGCTGAGCAGGTTTCTGCTTTGACCCTTCTGTCACTTCAAGGCTGAGATGCTGCCACCTGTATTTCTGCTGGTCTGGAAGCAGAGAAGCATCCAAGCCTGGCTCCTATCTCTGCCTGCCCCCCTCCCTCCTCTGTGAAGCCTGTGGATGGGGAAGGGCGAGAGCAATCTGTGGTCCTCCCAGCTGGGCAGCTCCTTGTTCAGGAGGGAGAGAAGGTCAATGGCAGCTACAAGATTTCAGCCTTCAGGTACAGTTCCACGACAGCAGCAGCCATTCGGAAGCGCTTGCGGAGTGCAGCCACCCACAGCCTGAATTTTCACCCTGAAGAGGCTGTGACAGCACTGGCTCGTGCAGCAGCTCTGTGCGTTAGCTGTCGGTTAGCTCAAAGGTGGTACTTGCATCCCTGCTTCTCCGACAGGTGATGCCCTGCACCAGTCAGAGATGAATCGCCTCTCTGCGTAATTGGTGATGCAATGAGCTCCGGTCAACGCACTGCCCCAGCTGGGTGGGAAGGAGATGTGTCCGTGCATTCCTGTCAGCAGCAGGGTGTCCTCCTTGGTTTTGAAGGGCAATTGTAGTGACCTCTTCAGCTGGAGGCCTTGGGGAGTAGAAGCAGAACAGGGTGTCTGGTGTGGGGTGTTTGGATCACTCTAGCTGGACTCTTTTTTTGACTTTGAGATAAGTGGGGGAAAAAAATCATTAATTTCCTTTTTTTTTCTTTTAGTCTGTCTAACTGATTCTTAAGTGACCTTCACCACTGTCTTAGTTAAATATGTTTCCTGATTTAGAACTAATAATTTTCTAATTTAAGGAAACTTTCATTCTGGCAGGGGGAAGTAAAACTGATAGGTAGCAGGAAAGTAGCTCCGACAGGCAGCCAGACAAGTGGGAAAAGCTGAGAAAGCCCAGCCAGGAGACAAACCTCAGCAGTGGTACCTGCAAGCTCATACCTCTAAGCCCTTTGCCAAAGAGGTTGGCTTGGTAGCTACTGCCTGAACTACTGGAAGACAGACATAGAACCATAGAATATCCCGGGTTGGAAGGGCCCTATAAGGACCATCGAGTCCAACTCCTGGCTCCACACAGGACCAGCCCAATCAGAGTAGGTGGCTGAGAGCGTTGTCCAGATGCTTCTTGAACTCAGCCAAGCTTGGTGCTGTGACCACTTCCCTGGGGAGCCTATTCCAGTGCCCAACCACCCTCTCAGTGAAGAACCTTTTCCTGATCTCCAACCTAAACCTCCCCTGTTGCAGCTTCATGTCATTCCCTCAGGTTCTGTCACTGGTCACCAGAGGAAGGAGATTACTCTGTCCAGATTACTTGGTTATCGTCATCTTCTCAGTACTTCCTAGAACTCAAATTGAGAGCAAGAAGCCAGTCATCCCCTCTGGAGTGCCTTCTTAGGTCACCCCACACTGTTCAGCGGACCCAGAAGGGTCCATGCTGGCACCAGCAGCACCACCAGGACAGGGGCCTTTAGTCAGGGAGGAACTGCTGTCACCTGCACAATCTCTTATCTCCCAGCTTTTCACCAGTCCCACACAACAACATAGTAAAGGGTATATAAAGCCTTTACAGATTCATTCTCAGGGGTTTTGAGCTGTTTTGCTCCAGGAGCTCCTGTCTGTACCTCGTGATTAGTGACCAGCTGTTGCTCCACCATTTTCATGCCAAGAAACCTGCATTTCCAGCCTTCTGAGAAGATAGCAGCCTGACTCTCCAAGTGCTGGGACACACAGCTGAAAGGAAGTCATGCAAATCCAAAATCAGGTCAGTGACCAAACTATTTGATGTTGGCAAGTCAAGTGTCAGTGCCATAAGGGAGCTTATGAAGTCATTTGTGGTTCTTGCTTAGACCTGAGAGCAAATACTGCCTATTTAACTGTTTCTGAAATTGCAGCTGGGATGGGGAGGAAATGGTGGGGAGATTGGGGTGGGTGGGAAGACAAAATGTGTATTACCTGTGTCGTGGTTTTACCCCAGCCGGTGGCTGGGCACCACGCAGACGCTCGCTCAGTCCCCCTCATCAGGAAGGGGGAGAGAATCAGAAGAGTGAAAGTGAGAAAATTCATGGGTTCAGGTACAAGAGTTTAATAAGTGAAGCAAAAGCCGCGTGCACAAGCACAGCAAAACAAGGAATTCATTCACCGCTCCCCACGGCAGGCAGGGGTTCAGCCATCCCCAGGGCAGCAGGGCTCCGTCACGCGTAATGGTGACTTGGGAAGACAAACGCCAGCACTCTGAATGTCGCTGCCCCCCCTTCTTCTTCCCCCCAAGCCCCTTACAAACCGAGCATGACGCCATATGGTATGGAATGTCCCTTTGGTCAGTTGGGGTCAGCTGCCCTGTCTGTCCCCTCCCAACTCCCCGCACACCCCCAGCCATCCCGCCGGCGGGGCGGTGCGAGAAGCAGCAAAGGCCTTGGCTCTGTGTGAGCATCGCTCAGCAACAGCAAAAACATCTCTGCACTATCAGCGCTGCTTCCAGCACAAACCCAAACACAGCCCCATGCTGGCTGCTGTGAAGAAAATTGACTCTCTCTCAGCTGAAACCAGGACAACCTGGCAGTGTATCTAGCAAAATGTAATGCTGCATGGCAGGTTAGCAAACATTTCTCATGTAATTTTTTTGTGTATAATTAGAAGAGAGTTTAGTACTTTGTTAAAAGCTTTGAGTACAATGTTCTGCCTCTTCCCTCTTTCTGACGTAGCTTTTGCATTAAGAAAATCAAAGTACTAGAAGAGCACATGCTGGTTGGGGAGCTACCACATGCCAGCTTCTGGTAAATGAAAAGCAAAAAACTAGAGATGCCCTATGCTCGCTGCTTTTGGTATAGGGGCTGTTACTGAGCTTTTGTGCCATGCAAAAAAAGAATCTTTGTCTTGCATCAGTCTTTTATCTGACCCGTTACTGAAGAGATCTTCAGCTAGGTCACCCTTTAAAGCCTGTGGTGATTCTCAGCACAGACTTGTCAATATATAAGTGAAGAAACTAAGGACAGTGTAGGCATGAGTAAGATTTATAATATTTTCAGGTCCCATGAGAGCTTCCATCAAAGTAGGCCTAGAGTATATTTCCCCTTTTAAAGTGCATATTTGAAACAAGGTAAATTAAACATTTTTTTATTATTATTTGCCTGCCACAATATTCTTTACTTGGTGTCTGAGCACAGTGGTTGGCATATGCAAATATTGCAGCTAGCATAAATGTTATAACAGTAATAAAGAAAAGAGTTTGCATTTCAGATGAAGAGACAACAATATATCACAAAATATTTACTCTACCCGGAACAGCAGCAATTTACAGACTATTTAACAACCATTTAAGATTATTTTTTTTTGTCAGCATGTGTAGACATTTAAATCTTACAGCTTTGTTTTTAACTAAGGTTTTCATTTGTATGTTAAGTAATTTTCATTAAGTAAAAGGATTAGATTTTGACCAGCTTATATCTTTGAATTTATATTCTTCCAAAAGCAGTGTTGATTTAGATCTGAGTTTTTATAGCACATGGCATATAAGGCATGTTTTTTCAATGTCTTTTTTTTAATAGATCATATTATTTATTTCCTTTTCTGGAGAGGGTTAACATATGCTTGCAAGTATTCTGATTTTAAGCAAAGTAGAAAATTAATCTCTCTGCCTCTGTTAGTTTGGTGGTCTTAGACCATTCACCAAACAGGACCATTTTCACTGAGAGTGAATCTTAGTCATCCTTTTTCTCTCTTTATCTCTTAAAATAAAGCAACCCACAAACAAAATCAAAACAAAAAGAAAAAAAAGCCCTCCCCATGCCATTTATTTTTCCGGAGATGATGTAGTGGTAATGACAAGTGAGTGGAGGAAGTGGCGGGATGTCAGCAAGGACAGAAGAGCCCAGTTAATGCCTAACCCTTTTGCAGTCCCTGTGTCCCATGAGCAGAGTGAAGTGTACAAGGGAGTTCTGTACTGCCAGCATTAGAGCACATCTGGTCCCCAAACCGTACTGCAGGCTTCTCTTGAAGCTTTGTTGGTTGTAATGGCAACAGCTGTGCATGAGGACCAAATATGAGCTTCCTTGCAAGGAGGCGTTGCTATAAGCAAAGCCAAACCCACAGTGCTCAACAGTTTGTGAACCTGCAGGTGCTCACATGGTGGGGGCAAGGAGTCCGCTAGTTCTTAATGAAGTACAGTTTACAAGGAGGATACTTACTGGGGCTTGGCTTCTCCCCAGGATGGAGGTGGAGATGGAGCTGGTGGAGAATGAGAACAGGAAACTGTTGCATGGTTCAGCATCACACGTACAAAAAGGTGGCGGTAAGGTTTGATTCACGCAAATAAAAACGTATTTGTCTGAATGGTTGAGGCAAGGGGGACCTTGCTGCCTGCACAGGCAACTTTCCTAAAAGGCAAAGCTTTCTAGATGGCTTTAAATAACTAAGCTTTCATTTTGCCTTTCGTAAATGAAGAACAAGATGTGCTTAACAGGGAAGGAAATGTTAACACCGCTTGCTTTTGGAAGGGTCACAGGTCATTGCATTGGACCAGTGAAGAAGCAAAAGGGAAGCTGACAGACTCAGGCGTGGGTGCCAGGGCTGCCCAGAGGCGCGGGGTCAGCCAGTGAGACAGCAGGTGCAGAGGTGCAGGATGTCCTCACCTCCCGGGTGGGAAGGCTGCTGGAACTCCCCTTGCAAAGCACGCCACCACCCACCATGCTGAAGCACATGCTCTCAGGCCACGGTGGATTTAATTAATGGACCTTTTGAGTTACCAAATTCAGAAAAAAAAAAGTTATTTGCTCCATAAACCACATAGCTACCTATATGCAGCAAAGGATGCCATGTCAGATAACCCAGACAGCTTTTATATCTATATATACTTGTGATACATGAAGGTTTCGGCTAATTGCTGTCTTGTGGCAGCAATGCCTCAGAAGAAATTCCCCAGACCTTTTGACTGGAGCAGGGACCCTGGCTCCCACTGCCATAGCAACAGAAGTCATCCCTGCTGACAATGCCAGCCGAGTCCAGACAAGGTCACCAGAGACCTTTAGAAAAGCCCAGGGAGCTTTATCCTCAAAGAAAGAGTAAGAGGCATAGCTCAAGCTGGAAAGACAAAATGGTTTGCCAGTGGCAAGCACCCAAAATTCACCAGTTCACCTCAGAAAGTATATTCTTAATGTATTTGCCTTTAGGGCTGTTTGAGCTCTCAGCAGGTTTTTGGGGGAGCGGAGGGTAATAGGGCTTGGGGAGCGAGGATGGGAAGATTGCATTTTTCTTTCGTTGTCATGGCTAGAAGTGATTCATGAAGCTGCGAGGACTGAGGCCTTATGGGAAACGCCCCAGAGTTGCAAGAGCTGCAATCAAAAAGGAGAAAAATATCTTTCCTTCGGCTTATTTTCTGCACCCTCCTGCTCCATTGCTTGGCAGAGCAGATGTAAAACATGGCACGCTGCTTTCGGGGATGCTGGTTACAGTACCGGACCTGGGGTCGTCAGAGACAGCTTGGTCCTACAGGCTGAGTTTGTGGGAACTGTTGGGTCGATTTACCGGATCCAGGCAGGATCATCCCTTGGTTGGAAAGCTTTTTAAAGAATTACAATTTTTGATGCGCCCTGTCATGCTTAAGGCTGTATATGATTGCAGGAGTTCACTCTTGCATGCTTAAAGCATTTATGTAACGCTTCCTTAAACCAGTGTAAACTATAACTGAACGTCCAATGATAACTATTTTGAGGGGAAAAAAGCATTTTTTCCCCCAAAGGTAAATTAAGATGGCCGGGGTTGATACAGGGAAGAGGCTGAATGCACAGCAGCAAGCACAGCTGGCTCACTGAGCTGAAACACTGCGCTAGCCAAGGAACAAAACCCTGGCTCCCGTCTCCTTTCCTTCGCCTCTCCTAAAGAGGCTGTGCCAAGCAGCCTCACTGGGCAGCAGAATGAAGCAAACAGAGACACCACCACCCCCATCTCTCTCTCTGTTTAAAGAGGATAAACTACAAGGTGCTGGATGGGAATGTGTATTGAGGATTCAGTCAAATACCCGTACTGCAGCCTCCTCTGCTCCCCGTGCGTGCTGAGCACGTAGGGGATTCTGAATGCGGGAAACTTTTTTCTTCAAAACAAAAAAAATGCTTTAAAATACCTACAGAACATGCTTGGTGTTAAAGCTGTATTGTTAAGAAGTTAAGGATTTAAAAAATAATTATAAAAGCATAGTTGTTACAAGGAAGCAGTAGAGCATAGATAACTTCTGAACACCTGAACGTGTGGAAATACTCAACAGTTTTAACTTTTCTTTATGCTTTACCTTCCTGGTTGTCATTCAGTTTTTCATGTCTATCTGTAATGCATGTTACTCTTGTAACCTTAGCATTTTCCACGGTCTTTAAGAAGTCTGCAGCTAATAGTTAAATATTTTTTCTTCAGGGAACAGTTAAATCCCATCAGTGGTTATTGCCATCTTAATTATGGAAAAGCCAATACACTTACACAGCTTCAGGCAGGGTGAAGACGCGTGAAGTGCAGACCCAGCACAAGCCTCTGTGCCTTGGTTCTCAAATGATGGCTTAGGTCTGTGTGTGACTTTGATAACAGGGTCATCATACAGTCACCATCCCGTAATCCCTGAGGAAGGGGAGGGCAACTGAGGCCATGCATGAAAACCTATATGTGTACTAGATAGCACTTTTTTTATTTTTGCTTCACTCCCAGGAGACTTGCACAGCATTCCTATTCTCCAGTTAATTGTAACTGTTTTACATAGCTCATTGTCAGCAGTTGCAGGTAGGTAACCAAAAAAACTTCCAAAGAGGCAAAAACCTGGAATTCAAAACGCAGTCTGTGGAGGAAGCAGTAGAATAACATGGGTTTTGGGGAATGCAAAATGCTTCAGCGCAAGCTTTGATTAGCTCTGAAGAGAACAGCAGGATGAGAGTTGGTTGCGTTGTGCCGGGGAAGGCAGGTGAAGGAGGGAAAGAGCAGCCAGACGTGGCTGCGCCCTGGTGCACACCAGGGAGTGCTCACCTTGGGTTTCAGGTCGATGGCCGACCGCAGCAAGCGGGGAGAGCGCGCACAGCCGCAGGAGTGACGACGCAAATGCTCCGGGAGCACCCGGCGCGATGCGTGGAGCCCAGCCGCCTTGCCACGTGGCACCCTGGCATACCTATGCTGCGGCATCGGTGGGGAAGTGCACAAAGGTATCCGAGCTCAGGCTCAGCAAACCCAACCCAAATTACCAGGTGAAGCGTTACTGCAGGCAATCGTTAGGTGCTAGGCACGCTTACCTGGCATGAAACCTCATGTGAAATAAAAATACAAAGACTAACAGGCTATGACATGTCAGCAACAGCCGTGGCAACCAGGCCAGCCTGCAAAACCCAGGCACTCTAGATTCAGATTTTAGGCATTGCTAACTTCAGAAATGTGGCATGTGAGCCTGCCCTCTCGGACGGACCGAAACTTTACGCAAGGTATCTACAGCTTACTGCCGCTTACGCTTCACAGAAGGTATCTGCAAGCTGCTGCCGCTTATCAGCAGAAACGTTGGTCATGCAAAGCGAGCGAGCGCGTCGCCTGTTAAAGGAGCGCCCAGCGCAAACATTTTACGCGTGTAAATGCTGAGCGCAGGCTGGAGGCGCACGGGACACAACCTGCCGAGCGTATCAGCTGCCGCTACGGCTGGCACGCCCGTCGGTCGCAGCGCTGCGTGGTGAGGGTAGCTGTTCCCAGGCTCTTCGAGCACAGCGAGTGTCTTTAAAGAGAAAAGAGTAACTATGCTGTAAAGGGTGCATGCTCTGAGCGCGGTGTTTACAAGCCAGCAGCACAAAGAAACTGATTTTTTAAAAATCTTTTAACTCTAAAGAGTAAATCTTTAAAGCAGTGCGAGGGAGTCATGCACGCAAATCTCATTATTCGGAAAGCTGCTTAGAAACTTTAGCCCTTAGAGTCAACATACCACAATGCATTCAGAAGTACGATTTCAAAGTTACAAATGCTTCTAACAATTTAGCTAATTTAAAAAAAAAAAAATGAAGACGACGAAAATAGGATTTGAAAGGATTTAAAAGGAAAGAATTACAGAGGGTTTATGTGTTAAGAAGGAGGTAATTGAAAGGGATTGAGGGGGTACAGTAGGAAGTGGATGTGGTTAAGGCATTTGCAAGATTAGTTGAAGAAAAGTCTGGTAAAACTGGAAAGAGGAAGCCAAATCCTGGGACAAATGAATATAGTTTCTTTGATGTATTTGGAGCTGCATGATTTATATGTGTTCAGTATCTGGCCTGTGGACCTTAAGAATGATTGTGTAAAAATAATGATGGAAGCTTATTAAAATACAACCAGAAAAAGTAGTATATGGTATTTGATGTACAAAAGGTACTTATATTTTCAGAGATGAAATAACCCGTCAATGGTACCGAACAGCTCCAGGTATTTCAGCCTAAGGGATCTCAGGGAATTAAGCAACTTAACCATAATGGAAGCTGTGACTTGCTGTGGAAGCTGGTTTATTAAAAAAAAAATAAATTGTCAGAGGATTTATTATTGCTTTAGAGATGGATTGTGAGTGTGAAATTCATTTTCAAATGTGTCCTTAAAGAAGAGGATGATATGGATGTTAAAACTGGGGAGGGGAGGCAGTTGGAGGTGATGAGGAAAGCTCTGGCATGCAAATGATACTCACTCTAATTAGTGTAGGTACAGCTTCAGAAATTCCTGCAGGTTTTTTGCATCTATAGAAAATACATGGAAACTCCTGGGTAAGTTGGTTGCGTGTGCGTGCGTGCTTGAGGTCTGAACTTCTTTCAGGATTAAGAGGCTGTAAGTGCGTGCACCATCCTGTAGGCACTCTGCTAACAGACTGGACTAGTCTGTGCTAGGCACTGGGCAAACATGGGACAAAGACACACAACAGACAGTGCAGAAAGCAAAAAGACAGCAGAGAAAGATAAATAAAGAGCTGCACCAGGTCAGCACGACAGTACCCAAACTTTGTACTCCCTTGCTGTGCTGCAGAGCTCCTAGGATCTTCTTGCATTTTGCATTCTGAAATTTCAAAACCAGAAGGCAAGGCAATCTCGGTCCTGACGTTAAGCAGACTCATTTCTAAGATGACTCCTATTTCATTTTCATTGCTTCAGTGAGCCAGCGCCATGTTCAGAGCACTGTCAGCCTTGAGGAAGAATAGACAAGCACTGAGAGTTCCATGGTCATAAAAATAAACACTGTCAGCAGAATACATAAAATAATGTATTGAGTTTGAAACACGACATCACAGGAGAATGAAGAAAAACAGATGTATCTGCTAAGCATTTCTGGGCAGATTGATCTACATAATGCTGTTCTTTAGCTATGTAACTTTATTTAAAACGTCAGACAGGATGGTGCTCCAGATATGGGATAACTAGCAAAGGATACCAGATCCTTATTATGTCAAAAGAAACAAACAAACCAAAAAAAAAAAGCACCATCTTTTCTACCTCAGTACAAAACTCATCATGATGATCATCCCCAGAACCCCTGAGCTTATACTTGGTAGAAAGTTGGGTGTGTTCAGACAACTACATGAAAATTTGTCAGCTTGATTTCTGTCACTTCTTTAGAGTCCAGCAGTTGGCACACCTAATACAAGGACTGTTGTAACGAAGGCATGTGGTGTTGTGCGGAGATGAGGGACCCCAAAGTGATAAACTTGGGCAGGGTGCATGCGTTTGTTAAGGATTTTGCGCGTCAGAAGTTCTTTAACCATGAAAGCCATTTAGCGAATGCATCTGCTTATTCTTTGCCTTTTATGCCAGGTCTCAGGATTCGTCAGCAGCTGACTAGTATTACCCTGAAGTGCTGGGAGCTTGTTTGATCGCTGTGAGAAGCTTCTCCGGTGCCTGCAAGTAGCAGAGAGAAGGCTGCGACACCAGAAGCGTTAGAAAGGTCTGGCTTTTTCTTAGTCTATGTAGTATGTGTAGATGCTGATGCTGTTGCTGGTCTTCGCATGCACCGCGGGGCAGGGTGAAACACTTGCCTTCATAATGGAGATTACTGTGGGTAATTGAACAGAGATAATCATTTATTGGTACCCAGATAATTGACCAGGAAACTGGAAATCCTGGTATCAAGGTTGGAGCCTTATGAGGAGCTTATACTGTATAAGACAATCTTTTCTCTTTTTTTTTTTTTTTTGGAGGGAGAGAAAAGAATGACAGACTAACAAAAGGGCAGTAGCAGGAAAGGAAGAATTTAGTGAAAGCTTTAAATGATCAGAGAGGACACCATTAACAGATGAAGCAATTTCTGGGAGGCATACAATGAACTGTTCTAATTTTTCAACAATTCAAGTTGTGCAGCCATTCATAAAAACATAAAAGCTCTTTTTAAGATAATTGAATGCGTTTCACATGTACTGTTTGCACTTACTCTTTCAGAGAGTGTGAGTTATTGATCACTCCTGCCTAAGTTAATAGTGCCTCTCTGTCTGGATTGCAAAGCAGTAACTACTTGTTTAATTAACTTCTGTAGCTATTACAAAGAAAATTATGCCTAACAGTCTAAAATCCAGGTTCTTGAATGTAGGGAATATGTAAGTGGACTAATACACATTCTGTGTTGTTTTGCTGTGTACAGGGCAATAACCCTCCAAGTTTGGAGTCTGTATAACCCACACAAATAACTCCCCTCTCCAGTGCCCATCTATCTCTGTCTCGTCAAACTGACACAAAGACAATAGTCCCCTCCAATAACTGTAACCTTCACAAATAGTCTACAACCTGCTGAGCTACTTGAGGCTGCTGAATTTGAGAGGCCAGTCAGACAAAGTGGTGAAAAATTTAGTAGCCTAGTGAGCGTTGCACGTGACAGGGAATGACAAGGTTAGATCGCATTTTGGTGCCTTCATATCGCTCTTGCCACCACCAAACCACGGTTTGTACAGTGTTTAAACTGAGCACTGAAGCACAAGAAGAGGTAACACCCCTAAAATATGCTATAATCTCTCAGTAACTGTACTCTGTCCCACACCATCAAGCTTATTTCAGCACCTTACTTAACGCATAGCATCAGGAAGCCCATTAAGGTCAGAAACTTTTGTACAAATCCAAGTCACACAACAGCTCTGAATTCAGGCGCATGACCAAAATCCAGGCAGAGCCTACCTGCCTTAGCGCACGCTGTTGCTTCACGTGCCTGTAGGACGCTGAGATACAGCTAGAAACACGGGCCACAATGGAAAAGATGAGAGTCCCTCTCCGATGGTGAAGTCCAGTGTCACAGTAGGGGCACCTCAGTGGAAGGGCAATGGGAGCTGTGACAGCTTACACTAACTTGGAATATTATTAATATCACATCACCAGCCTTTGTGCGTTTCTACCTGTCAAAATGACACTATCTTATTACCTATTTGTGGGTTCATCCTAAAACATTAAGTGCAAGACAGTGGAATTAGACGCTTTCACAGCATTGGCTATGGAATGTGGTACATCTGTACGTACTTTGCTGCAGGTACACTTATCTTGCATCTGAGAAAATCTGCTTTCCTGCTCCTAATGTGAGTTAAAACATAAGATGACTTCTCAAACACAGTATTTAGATGTGAGGCGTGTTAATATAGTATCAGATGAGCCACAGCTGCAGATTTGAGAGGCAGGTAAATCTTAATTCAGGCAAAACTGATGGCTGATACCAATTTGACTATTTCTCAAATGAAATTTTTTTTTATAAAAAGTTTTTCAATATGGATTTTTAGATGTATTGGTATCAAGCATTTATGAATAGCATTTCCTGCTTTAGTAATCAACTCACATAGGAAAAGAAAACAAGTATGTGAAAAATCTGCATCTTATTTACATTTGTAATATCACATAATTCTGAAGGTATCAGTAGAAGCATTTAAATGAGGGGTTTGACAACAGTGCTATACCGTATGCAGTGGAAATCCTTTTGATGTTTAAATAAAGGGGACTGTAAGGACATAGTTTGAAAAACCGAGGGTGGGGTTAAAGAAACGTACCCCACCCACTACAAAAATGTCTGTGCTGTTCTTGGCCTGTGTTTTCAGTGCATACTAATAGATCTCCAATAGCAGGTATTTCTTGTTCTGCAGGTCATAAGCTGCCTTGTCTTCCAGTACTTTATCATCAGGTATAAAAAAAAAAAATCATCTGACTTGATGCGTACTAGATGAATGCATGTTTATAGAGCACTGATTTAAAAAGTCACAGTGCTTTGCTCTCAGGATGCAAACAGGGTACTATTTCAGACTCTCAGCACCTTGCATAATTGCGTATAAATTTAGCATTGCTAATTAATGCTCTATTTTTAGTACTGCGATTCTGTGCATGACTACTGTGATTCACAGAACATGGATGCTGTGTATCTTTAGTTCAGTAAGTGTGCTAGGTTATTTTTTTTACTGGTCACCAGTTGCGTATCTGCTGCTCTACAGTGGCAGCTCATCTTGATTTCAGCATTTACCCAAGCTGGCAAGTGTCTTTGCAAACTGTTTATGTAATTCCAGCGATGACCATGGAAGACCATAGACTACAAAAGTGCACAAATACAAGTCAGTCCCTTAACTTCTCCTGAGCTGCAGTGGGTGTTTAGGTGATGGTCTTATTTTCAGATCTTAATTTGATTAAACACCTTGTAGATATGTTTGGCTTAGAAAAAGAAAGAAAAAAATGTGTGATTCTTTTGAAAAGCAGCATCAAATTTAGAGCTGAGAAGGCCATAGCTGGTAACTTTTAGCCTAAAATCAATGGAAGGTGAAATCTTGGCTCTATTTAAATTGGTGGCAACATTCCACTAATTTCAAGTGAAGGTATTCACCCCTACTAAATCCTTTATATCCTAAAGGCTCTGTAAGTTATTGCATAAACATTACATAGTTAAGACTCTGAAAAAAAAACCCCACCCATTTGCCTTTAGAAAAGGGAAATTCCTCACCTAAGGTAAAAATCTTTGCTGCCAGTTTTCTGTGGGAGAAGCTGACAGAGGTAAATCCAGCAGTGATGGAATATTCTGGGATTAATTAGACGTGGCCTAGATACATGCCAGAGAGCATCAGAGCTGACCTAAATGTTGCTAGGAACACTGCCTCTATCTCCTCCTTTCAGTTAATCAACTCTGACACTAAAGGTTAGCAGAGCAAGTTTGAAGAGAGGGTTTGGATATATGCCTGCAAGAGAGGCAGTTTTTTACATTAAATTTTATTCATATTATAAGTTTGCTTATTTAAATCTAAAAAGAGTGAAAAACATGTCTTAGCTTCCTGCATCTTGTAGATTAATAAGAAGTCAACCAGGTTTTGCAAGCAGTTAGCCAAGAGTCTACAAAGCCCTGCGGTGGATCACCATGCTTTGAAAAAAAGATGAACTCTTCCTACCCCTCCTACTTTGTCCCAAAGCACCATTTCAGGCTTAAAAAAAAAAACCACAAAAAACCCCACTCAAACCAAAAAAAAAAACCCCACAAAAAACCACCCAAAACCAAACCAGAATTAATTACAGAGATGCTCTGTTCAGTTTCAGTTATATTCCAGTATGTCAAAGTTGTTGATAGTAAACAAAGAATGGAATTAACTTCACTTTGACATAAGGTTTACAGGAACAGCTTTCATCACGCAAAAAGTCAGGGAATGGAAATAAGAATAAATCAGCAATTCTGCAGTTTAATTTGAAATAATGTTAATTGGAATAAGCACGCTTTTCAAGTTGCAACCAGTGAAACATATTGATTTATTATTTTATTAAGTACAAAACTCTAATCTTTTTCCACTTACTCTGTAAACTCCAACTAACTTTTAAACTTAAAAGATGTCCCTGAGCTGATCAAACTACTCAGTGCAAAGAAATAGTTAAGATATAGTTAAGCCAGTATTAAAATAAAAGTACAAGCTAGAGAACTGCTTCCTGCTAATTGTATGCACCTGGGAATTTTAGAAAAGTTTTGGTTTAATTGGAATACTCACCCAACTAGTTTTTAAGTCATTGCAGGTGTATGTTAGAAAGAGGGGGTCGAATGACAGTGAATTGAGAGATCTGGAAACCTGCAGTATTTGAAGATGGATGAGATCCTGCCATTGTCACTATTACTTGTCACAGGTGACTAAAAAGCAGCGGAGTTCAACTTGCCAAGATGATGACTTTATTACAGTTCTTCACCTGTATTTCAAAGTGCCTTTGACAGCTTTAGATTTTTTTCCTCAAGTTGTTTGGGATTTGTTTGTTTTTTTTTAACTTTCAGTTTGCAAAAAGGATGGAAAACATAAAAAATTGAGAGCCATATCTGTATCGATACTAAAACTCTGTAAGTTGGAAATAGTTCCATTCATATCGAGTAAGGATATCTGTATGTAACGTTAGACCTGAAAAAAGGGAGAAATTTCCACAAAATGATGCATCTGCATGTTGTACTAAAGCCCTTACAAAATCTATTTCATGATGATTATATTTAGTAAAAGGCTTGAATGCGTGTAGCCTTACGATCCAACAGCTGCTATTGCCTGCAATTCCACAAGCATTTCCCACAAAACATGCCTTTTATCACAGGATCATTTCATTGAATTGCTAATCAATACAACTTGGTGTCAGACGATACATCATAGAAATAATCTACTGTTTAAGAATTTAAGAAAAGAGGCTGCTCAGCACCCTGGCATTGGGTTCTTTACCACTGGTGACATGGAACTTACCGCCCATGGAATCAGCGAAGGAGTGAGACAGCTCGGAGCTGTCTAGCAATGCTTTTAAGACTCTCAACTTCCAGTTATGAATTAGTGATGGAGGCTCTGTACCGCAAAGTTTAAATGACTAATGGCAATAGCCTTGCTGTCCTTTTTCCGTCGTGGGCACCTCGCGGTGTGCCACACACCTTCCCCATTCCCCAGGCATCCAGGGAATCAACCCGGGCTGAAAAATCAGAGTCCGGCTGATCTCTGTGATGTCATCCAGTTTCTATTATTTCAATGTTTAATGTATAAACCTATCTACTGGACTGGACTTTTCCAGTAATTATTAATTGATGGCAGATGACACTTCCTGAAAAAGTACTTTGCTCACCTACCCTGTGATAAGTTAGGGAACAACAGAAGATACTTGTTTTAGGGACTACTAACTCTTGCAGGTCCGTGTTTGTCTATGTAACAGCTTTTGAGTGTCATTTTATTTGCCTATGAAGCTTCATTCATCCTGTTCCAATTTGACACGGTGACTTTTTTGAACTTATCCAATGCTTTATAAATGTTGAGTATCTTCAGTGGTTAGGTTTTGTTTCATTCCGAACAATGTAACAGAGTACATCCTGAAGAAAAAGCTGTCAAGCTTATGGAATATTTACAGTGGATACAGCAGGTATGATACTGAATCAGTAATACCTAAGTTACCACTTATTTGTTAGACTATCAACAGTTTAACAATAAATAGTAAAAGTCCAGATAAATAGGAAAATTTAATTAATTTATAGCTGTAAAATGTTCCATTTTGCACCTCCAGTGTACTTTGGATCTTGTTCAGACTGTCCATTTCATTGAAGTAACTCCATTAATTTACTATATTTCAGAAGTTTTTAGGAAAAGTAAATCACGGTCTGAAATGTGGGTGTTAGCACCATTTGCTTTTTCAGCATAACAGAAATTGCAGCAACCTATTTCAATTTTCTCTGCCCTAGATTCAGGAAATGATGCAAGTTAATTTCTGTTCAAAATGCTCAGAAATATGGCACCTGGGAAAAGGATATTTTCTGGACCTGAGATATATGACTCCTTATACTTACACCTGGCTCAAAATACAGGTGAGAGTTCCTTAAAAAAGCTATTTAGAATATATATTTTTCTTTTAAAATGGCAAAACCAGGCTTAGAACCATTCCAATTCTCTTCAAACTTAAATGAAACACCCACATAAGAGACCATCCCATCCACTATTTTAACGAGATCTAAATATGTCAAGGATTGTCAACGCTTATCACAGTGTGGATATTTTGAGGACTTGCAAATCTGAAAGAGGTTAAATGTCTTTAGACAAAAGGAGTATTAATAATACAACATCATCATTCATAAACATTGATTGGTATTCAATACCAGAAAGTGCAGCTGAAGGAAAAAATATATAGATTTTTTTACAGTCCAGTCGTCGGGACATCGGTGGAATGGAGATCGGTAGAAGATAATGAGCTCACTTACTGTTACTGTGTGGGAAAAGAGAAGAGGAGCTAGAGGTGGTATTGTGGGAGGAAAACAGACTAAGTAGGCATGACAGGAGTATGGGGGCTAAATATAATGACAGGAACTTCATAATGTGTTCTGCATGAAAGTGACAGGAAAAGCAAAGGAGGCAAACTGCACTCTGCCAAAAGCATCCACTCAAATCCTGAAATACCAAAGGATAATTTTTGGTAGGACACACGTTGCTAAACCTCTGGCTTTAAAAAAAAAAGAAAAAGGATAAATGAGAATTGCAGAATGGTACAAAGGACTAGACAACATGAACACAGAACAATGATGAAGTACATCTCAGTCTAATTTGCAAAAGCATGTATCAAGTATTACCGAGAGCCACTTATCTGATTAAAGTACATTTACAACAATCACAGAAATTAAGAAGAATTTTAAATCCTATATTTCAGTTCTTTTCTTATCAGCTCCCTAGGTTAAATATACAGATATTGTAAATTTTTAGGGCATGGCTTTATCTCCATCGTAGTGTATGCCAAAGTTTGCCCTTCCGAATTATTCTGAGTAGCAACCACCTCATTAATCCAGAATCTTTCTGCAAATCGACTAATGCTGGGAACAGTGTCAGAAGGGAATGTGAGTCGGTTTAACAGAAGATAAGGTAGATCTGGCCAGGCTTCTCCAGCCACACATTGAGTTTCTACCTTCTCAGATGCAAACTAGGGAAGGAGTGTCTTGGATTCCACCTGGACACCCCAGGATTTCAATATGCAGCACTAACAGATTTGTTCAGAGAGAACCACTTAAACGTACGTGGCCTTAGAAGTGCTGACAGTGGAGTTGGGAAGGTCAGAAGGGATGGGAAAAGGGATTGCATGGAATGGGAAGTTTTCACTGGAGCAGAGGTGTTGCTTGTGTTGACAGTATTCAGTTTAGGAAAGCAAGTTACTGTCTGCCAGCTGGCATTTTCCAGCACTTTCTTCTTCAATCAAAGCACGACCAAGTTTGCTCCTATATGATGCCTGGAATACATCATGTATTGGATTTGCATGGCAAGGTTTTCGTAGCAGGGGGGCTTACAGAGGGGGGCTTCTCTGAGAAGGTGCTCAGAGTCAATGTCAGCTGGCTCCAAGATGGACCTGCTGCTGGCCAAGGCTGAGCCCATCAGCCATGGTGGTAGCGCCTCTGGGAGAACATAATTAGGACGGGGGGGAAAAGGGGAAAAAAAACCCAAACCTGTGCAGCTGCAGCCAGAGAGCAGGGTGAGAAGATGTGAGAGGAACAGCTCTGCAGGCACCAGTCAGTGAAGGAGGGGAGGAGGTACTCCAGGCACCAGAGCAGAGATTTCCTTGCAGCCCATNGAGGGACCCCACGCTGGAGCAGGGGCAGAGTGTGAGGAGTCTTCCTCATGAGGAGGAAGGAGCAGCAGAGACGACATGTGATGAACTGACCACAACCCCTGTCCCTCTGTGCTGCTGGAGGGAGAGAAACTGGGAGTGAAGTGGAGCCTGGGAAGGAGGGAGGGGTGGGCGGAAGATATTTTAAGATTTAGTTTTTATTTCTCATTACATGACTCTGATTTGATTGGTAACAAATTAAATTAATTTTTTCCTAAGTTGAGTCTGTTTTGCCCATGATGGTAACTGGTGAGTGATCTCTCCCTGTCCTTATCTCCACCCAGGAGCCTTTAGTTGTGTTTTCTCTCCCCTGCCCAGCTGAGGAGGTCAGTGACAGAGCAGCTTTGGGGGGCACCTGGCCTCCAGCCAGGGCCAACCCACCACATACGTAGTGAAATACTGCACTGAATGGAGTGTTGGTAGTTAATTCTGGAAACTTCTAAGGAAAGTGAAATTGCCTGAGGTCCGCAATCCACTGCTAATTTCAAAGAATCTATTTACATGAAAAAAAATCCACTTACGTTTTGTTCTCAGTTCACTCAGTAGAAAGGGAAGTCAGTCTGTGACTTGCAGATTTGACAAAGGAGACCTATGTGTCATCAGCAAAAAACCCGCGGGTGAGGAAAATTGGGGATTTTATGTGCAGCAAAGCCTTTGCAGCAGCTTGTTGCGTTGTGGAACTTTGTACCACATGATTTTCATCTTGATACATACAAAAGTCTATAGGAATTTCCTTTCAGACACTTAATTAATGAACAGAGTGCTTTACTGTGGCCAGATATTCAGGACAAGAGTTACGAGGCATATCCAGATCCTGATGCTTCTCCAGTGTGAGCAACTGCACGAGATGTTGATATTTGCTAGTGACCCTGCTCCAGACACCATCCCCCAAATCCCCAGCAATAAGGCAACTGCATGGCTTAGGGGATTGGTAATCGGATCCTTCACCTCCAGGTCATCGTAGGTCTCTGGTTCAAGAGCAGCAAGGCTTTGTAATGACTTAAACACCATCGGGTATTTACTTGGAGGCAGATGGAGAAGTGAACATACAATTTCTGTGCAGCAAGCAGTCCACATATAGATACAAACATTATGACAGTTTCCAGTCTGTTAGAAACACTTGAATGACAGAACAGCAGTCTAACAGGGAGTGATTAACGCCCTAATAACAGTCAGGACTGTGTCTTGTTTTAGTGCTGGCTGGGTAGTAAAAGCATCACGGTTTATACAGTATTTTGCAACTGAGAGGCAAAAATTCGTGTTTAACCCTCTCTTTCCCCCTCTCCCCAGGCCGTAAAAGACTTTTAAAAGTGGTTTTGAATATTACTGGAGACACTCCAAAGCCAACTTTAATTTGCATTTTCTGTCTTAGCCAGTGTGAATTCAGCAAGAGTGAAAATATGTCCTGCAGGTATTTTTAGACACTTTACTACACAGGAGAAAGTACAAGTGCAGAATTTGAAACTTCAATTTACCCTTTGAGGATAAAACTGAAAAAAAACCCCACAACACTTACTTCCAAGGTCAGTATTAACCTGATACTTCTGGAGTCAGACTGTATGGCCTGTGTGTGAGGAAAAAAGGCTGATGATGCTCCCTGTTGTGGAGGGACCAGGGCAGGCAGGTGTAGCAGTAAAACAGAAACATGATGTCTTCTCTAACCTCCTGTCAATGGCAATTCCAGGAGAGGGGCTGGCTGGCATCACCACCACCCTGTCCACTGGCCCGCACTGCCTCCCAGTGGGCATCAGCTATTTGTCTTTTGGGGGAAAAGGCGGGGATTTTTAAGATGTCAGCTACAGACGCCACTGTCCTCAGACAGCTAGCTATTGGGGCAGTTCACTGACAGCGAGACTTTTGGTTTCTAAAACCAAAACACAACAAAACTGCCGGTCACCTTCAAGTATGCAGCGCTCTGTGACAAACATCATTCAGCTACCCATGGGTTTCTGCAGGACACAGGCCTCCCTTTAAAGGAAAAAAAAAGAAGTTTTGCCAGGCAGCCTTGCAAGTGTGAACTCGTGTAGTATCAACTCACGCAGAGGGCTCTGTCCCTGTCACTCACTGCTTTGACAAGCAGCAGCAGAGCGGCATGACACCACACGGCTGCTGTACCCTCTGTGCAAAGGGAGAGTAACTTACTCCTCTCTTTTCACTCTTCTCGAGTGTGGTCAGAGCACCAGCACAGGTCAGTAAAAATGGATAATAAAACAACATGAGGAAAGGGCACCTTTTTCTGCAGTAAGGTGTCCAGAAAGCAGTGAAAGACGAGTTGGGGGAACATTTCCATACCTCTTTGCCTGCCTAGAGAACTTCACACTCTGCAGCCCCAACTTGCCTTTTCCTCCTGGGCTCAGCGAGCTGAGGGATCTGCTCAGATCTGGGCACCTCAGCTCTGTGCCTTTCCCAGCAAAAAACCCAATCTCTCCCAGCCCTGTGCAGGTGCTGTTATCTACCTGAAAACAGTCAGGTAAAACTCCGTGCCGAGATGTTTGTCTGGTTACTGCAACTGCAAGCAGGGAGGGGGCTTTGGGGAACACACCTCTGGGGACCCGTGGAAGTCACACGGATGTGCAAACACTCTTAAGGGTTAGAGCTGTTGTCCACACTTTAAACATTGCATTTGTCTGCCGCTCTTACCACAATCTTACAGAATGGGGGGGGTGGGGGGGGAAATCACATGGTGCTAGAGCACTTGTACAAGCTATATGAATAAACAAAGACTTCTGTGTTTAGGTGTGTTCAACTACAAAGGTCACTTAGGTGTGGGGTTTTTTCTTCCTCCCAAGTGATCCTGTTCAGGGTGTAATATCCTGTTTTATTTCTGCAGAGCTTATCACTGGAAGTTAACATTCAGGATCCTTGGATCCCATATCCTTCCAGTGCACAGAAGAAATAGAACTGAAAACCGTCAAAGTGTGCAGATAGTACTGAATGCACGGAAAAGGCAAAAGTATGACGCTGGAAGTACTGCTCTTGCATCGCTCCGCTTTGTGGAGCGCTCACATAACCAGGTCTGTGTGTCCGTGTGCATGAGCCTCCTTCGGAAGAGGAAACAGAACGCCGGACTTCTAGTGCAGAAAATTAGTAACACAATGCACACGGACCGAGGGCTGATAACATCTCTGCAATCTCGGTCCTAATCTGCTATCCTCAAGAAAAACCTGTTGGCTTTACAGCCTACCTGAACACATACCTGCGTTATTCCACCCAGGCTGCACACTGCGCCTACTGGGCCCGTGTCACCCTAGTCCTACGGCAACCACCCAAGCCAAGCGTTTGCACCTTGATTTCCACACACCGGTGCCCGGCGCGGAGCTGCCCACGCAGCTGAGAAAAGAACAAAACCCCCACCCGAGCTCTTCCATTCCTTCCCGTTTTCCGGGCGCGGTTAACCCCAGCGGCAACCCGGGCCGGAGCAGGTGCAGCGGGAGCCCACGCCCGGCGG
>VWZZ01004619.1:87042-100416 GCA_013399095.1 Psophia crepitans | reverse complement strand
GCGCCGCCGGTGCCCGCTGCGGGGATGCGGGCAGTGCCTCAGCGGGGCCCTTCGCCGGGACCTCCCCGCTGGCGATTCCCTGGGCGCCCGTGTCTCCTCCGGCGGCTTTTCCATCCTTAAAATAGCGGCGCTGGTGTACGCTAAGCGTCCTGCGAAGGGCTGCCTGGGTGCTTTAACAAAGGGCGCAGGTGTGCCCCGCCGCCGCGGGTCAGCTCCCTGAGGTGTTGCTCGCCGAACGGACGGCGGATTTCGCCGGGGAGAGGCAGCAGACCGCCTGACTGAAGACCGGCACAGGGCAAGCCGCGGGGAGCTGGGCTGGTCGTGCCGGCGGTGCGGATCCCCCGCCCTGAAGCCGTGAGGCGGCGGGCAGGAGCGCGGTGGCCGGGGGGGTGTAACCCCTGGAAAGGCCGCGGGCGGTGCGGGCAGCAGGGCTGCGAGGCGAGGCGAGCCTTGCCGCGGCGCTGCGTTAGGCGCGTCAGGTGAGAATGAGCTCAGCGCCGGGGTCTGGGGAGGAGTAAGAGGCGTTTTCCGTCCTCGCCAGATGTTTTAGAGCCACGTAATGTAACCGGACTTAAGGGGATCCGCTTGAAGTAAGATTAGTCAAGATTATTTTAATCTTGGAAAAAGTCACGAAGTTTTATAGTGATTATCTTAAAAAGTGATCTTTCAAGATGTGTTTGCTGGAGATCTCGATCTCTCTGGCGGGCTGCTTTCAGTACCTGTGGCAGGCAAGCGAGCTGGCGGAACTCTTGTTTTTGAAAACTGGAAATGACTTTGGACTCCTTCAGCAGATGCTCGGTCTTCTGAAGCTGTTACAGCTTGTTGTATCTTGGCAGTTACTGCTGAGATAATAGGCCATAGCGGCTCTTTTGGAGATAGGCAGTTTGTTAAGTGGTGAAGTTTCCGTAATCTGTTCTTCTAGGCACGACATGGGCTCTTCTGTGTACAGAAAAATCTTTAGGAATTTTACTTGCATGGCTCCCAAGAAAACGTCGGGCAGTAGACATTTCACATCAAAACCAGTCAAGTACCCTTGCCTAAGGGGGAAAAGCAAACAGACCTGTAAAGTTACATCCTCCAGAGGAGAGAAAAAAGAAATAGTTACAGTTGCATTGCTATGTAGGGCAGTGACCATCTTCAGCCAATTGTTCAGGGGTGACAATGAAATATTGCAGTCCTCTGGTGTGCGTGCTGTACCCATTCATGCAGGTGCTGTAATGAGTCACGCTGTCCTTTCTCACAGGCCTGAAGGCTTTCACTAGGATACTTCTGAGCTGAACCCTCGTGTCCGTCTCCATTCGCACGTGAGGTCTAATTCGGAAAACGGTTTCCAGCTGGTGTGTGTGGCAATGAAGGAGTTGGAAGAATTTTTACAATCCAGCCCCTGATAAAGCAGCATTTTGTCTTGATTGCCCCTGCCTTGACTGGAGGAGGAAATATCTGTGATAGCCACCTCAGGAAATAATTCAGTCTTTGTTGGGAACAAATATAATTATATGAAGTAAACACTGTCAAAGATGAAATCTAAACAGAGTATCTGGTTCATTAGCTAGATCAGCTGTTTACTTATTGTTGTGATATATATGAGAGTGGGTAACACATGCTGCTTCTTCATTTTCTGGGAAAGGGTATTATTAGTACTAAATTTATGTTTTAATTTGGACTGCTTTCCTCCTCAGAAGCTGCTCAGCTGATGAATACTAGTTAAACAGTAGTGACCAGGCTCACTACTAGCAGTGCTAAAGCATGTTTTGGGAGAGCTGGCAGCACCCAAGAATACATCTGAAGATTAGGAATGCGTCCTGCTAGGCGAGACAGCGCTGACCCCCTGAGGTGGGCTGGTATCTCGGGGTACGCTCCCTGCAATGCCTGGAAACAGGCTGTGTGTCGGTACAGTTTCAGCATGTTGGAACTAGGAGTTCAGTCATGACTGCTGCTCTGAAGTGCACTGGAGTGCACTTTTAGTCGTACAAATGTGTGTCTTTGCTCTGTTGTTAGCTGCCAGAAGGTTTGTTAAGCTGAGGATAACAGAATAATTATTATTCTTCCCATACAACAGCCTCCTTCCTTTGCTTGCACTGAGAGCTCTAGTCAACAAATGTAAAATTCCTCCTCAGATAGTACCAGCTTAAAATAGAATCTAAATTTTTATAGCTAACCTCAGGCAGTGCCTTTTCCCTCTCTGCACTGTAACCCTGGGCACTTTTTAATAACACCGAGGCATGAAAGAAGCACAAATGAAAAGTTCTGCTGTGGTGTTCTTTTTATGTTTGTAACCTTAAATCTTTTCCTGCTTACAGCAGTAGGCAAATACAGATAATACTGAAGATCTTGTTGTAGTGCTGTAGCAATGTACCTTTAAAAAAAAGTATGTTTTCCCTTCAGATATTTCGTTGTGTGTTTTCTACTGATTTAAAAGATTTCAGAGATCTCTTTGAGCAGAAAGGTGATTAATGTACAAAGAGTTTTCAAAGAAAAAGTGAAAGTGGAGAAGTGGCTGTTTAGGAAGGAAATGAGAGAACACAGAGGTAGTAGCAGTAATACAGACAGCTGGAGACAAGGCCTTTCTTTCTCATCGAAGACTAACGCAGATGTATGTGTTCACTGAAAGCATATTCAGAAGTTGGGGAGACAAAGCCTTTCTCCAGGTAAGCCAACTGTAGAACTGTTTCTGCAGGACACCATTTGAAGAAAAAGTGTTTGCAGGATTTGGTGGGGAAGGTTAAGTATTTCTTTATCTGCGTTGTCAGAAGTATCCAATCAGCATAAAATAATCCTTACCCTAAAGAGCTTTTGGTTTCCTGTTTAAACCAAATAGAAACAATGAAAATATATTAAGGTCTGTCCTCAGCGTCTTTAAAGTGTATCTGCTTCTGTGTAAGTAAGGACACCTGCTATCTGATAGTAAGGATTACAAGGGCACTGAAGGTTTAGGCAGGGACAGGTACATTCTTGTTTATGGCTGTGAGAAATGATAAGTGGAATCTTTGATTTGATTATTATATGCATGTTGTGGGGTCTTTCTGATGTTTTCTGATGTTACCTTTGCTCTTCTGGATCAAGGGCTTACGGTTTTGGAGCTAGCAGGAACTGATTGAGGCTATTCATCGTGAGAAGACTGCTGTAGGGATCCCAGTTATACTACTCATTGGTCTCAAGCGAGATGTGTCGTTAATGATCAGCCTCAGAGGTACAGCCTTAAAAGCTCATGTCATCAAGGAGTGGGTAGTACAGCAGGCAGAACAAATGGACTGAAACGTTAAAGAAAGATTCGTTACTGAACAGTTGAAAACAGCACATTTGTAGGAGTAAATGTAGTATAGGTCGACTTTTAACTCTCTGAATCTGACCGATTACAAAATATTAAAGTAACCCAATTAGTACTCAGAAGGTTTAAGTTATGTGTAATTGAGGTCGGTGGTTTTGATTGAGTTTTTTTTAAATGCCTGTTGAGCCTACCTGAGGCAAAGCTCAAGTACAGCCTTGCATGCTCATTGTGTAGTAGCAAGTATGATCAGTGGGTCCACAGTCCCTCTAATCTTCACTGGAGCACTCCAAGCAGCTGACAGAAATTACATTATTCATTTGTTGATATGAAGGAAAGTAATTAAGAAAGAGAATGCAGCGTGTTACTTACCCCCTTCTGGGGCCTGGGAAGGTAGTAAAAGATTTGCTGGTAGTGTGCAGCTGCCCTTGCACAGGTCAGAAATGTGGTGTTGAGATGGCAAAACCCACAAAATAAATTCCCTGTTCTGCCCTCCTCTCGTGTGCAGCGGGGAGAACTTCATGAAATCTTGGCACAGGCTGCCTTGGCCTCGTATCTGGGAACCTGGTGCTTCAGATTTGAAGCATTACAGTACTTGTGGTGTTTCCCATAGCCACCGATGGGCTGCTGGTAACTTGCCTTGCCGTGTATTGAAGGTGTTTAGTTTTCTGTGTCTGTAGGTGACATGTTCTGAATAGGCCCTTGTTTAGGGAGTATTTGTTTATCAACAACAGCTCTTAGGCTTTCTGGACCAGGTTCCGAGGGCCTTTTTTGTGTACGTAAGGAGCTGGACAACTGTCCCCTTCCTCCTAGCGCCCCTGAAAGCACACACATCTCTGAGTCCAGGTGCGCTCTCCGTGCCCTATAACTTAACAGGAGCTTTTGAGGTCACAGTCTCCCACCCTTAGACATTTATGCAGCCACCCCCCACCCCAGATGTTAGCTGTCCTTGCTGCCAGATGTCGTGGCAGCTGTGCCACAGCGAGGGAAGAGCAGTTGCCCTTGGATCAGGAAGGGAGGTTCTGCCCAGTGCCCTGGTGCAGGTGGTGATGCTGGCTTGTCCCTCTGGTTCAGAAAACCTGATGATGGGCTTGCAGCCAGGGCTGTGGGCCCTCACCAACCACCAAGTTTAAACGTTACAATTCCCACGCGGCCACTGGGAGGTGGAGGATTTATGATGTGGAGGCAGAGCAGTTAGAAAAAAAGAAACAAAAGCTGAATGGACGTTTTCTGAGCTTTCTGGTGACACCCCTTCTCCCACACTAAAGTGGGGACCGCTAATATCCTGTATGCATTGGCTGGATTGTCACTGAGAACTTAATGACAAGTTGCAGACTGAACTTGAAGCGTTATTGTGGTTTAAATTAGATTCTTTGCGGTGGAAGTCCCAGTGGAAATTCTCCGCTTTCCCTTAAGCAGTAACAGCAAATGTGCTTAGGAGAGAAACTGAGACACAGGAATTTGAAGTTGATATTATTACTGGAGGAGAGGCAGGAATTGGAGTAAGATGATGGATCTGGTGTAACAGGGAAAGTGGTTTTCAGTAGTGAAGGAATTCAGGTTGTCTGAGTTTGGTAAAAATGTGATGTGTTGCGGTAAACAGGTGATCAAATACCAAAATATTCTCTCTGCAGTTGCTTTGTACAGTTATCTATCCATCGGTCACTTTTTTGACTGGTTTACCTTTCTGTAAGTGGGTGAGACCTAACACAAGGAGTGCCACATCAGCTCTGCCACTCCGGCGTTATCTGAAAGCTCAATGCACTCATTTGTCATCCGGGTGTGAATAGCTCCCTGCAGGTGCGGGACTGGATGTTGGCACACCTTCTACAATCAAAGCCATAATAAGTCACTAGTCTTGTGTGACACTTGGCAGAAATGAACACCTTGACAAATTTTTTCATGTTCAACAAGTTTTGTTTGAAGTCTGTGTGAGACAGCAGCTTGCTATAGCCAAAGTATTGCTTGTTCTTAGAAGTAAGGATCACTTTCTTTTTCCCCCTCTGTTTATTACAGTAGTCTTTAGTGTTGCTAGCAACAGTAATAGGCAAAAATGTTTTGAGATATTAAATGCTAATTCTTTTAATGTGTGCTTTCATCTAAATTGGCTTTGAAAAAAGCTTGTAAAAATCTGTCACCCTTGGGAGAGTGTAAAAACCCCAATCACTATCATATTAAAAGTGAAATCTTTTGACAAATGCTTCCAGTTATGTTGCAGAATAAATGACCACAAAGTAGTTTCCTGAGTGTGAAGAAATGGGGAGGTAAAAAAGCCTACATAATACCTACGGTTTCTGTATATGTACACAGATTGTATTAAAACTTTCTTGAACACTTTTGTCAATAAGAGCCCTTGTAATAAGTTAGGTAAGTAACTAATTTTTATCTGAAGGCTATTAATTATGTAAATGTCTACTTCTCCAGAGAGACCAGTTTCACACCATTTTATTTTATACATGTGTGACAAGTTTCCTGTTGTCCTACTCTAGTGCCAAGTGTTACCATTTGTTGTAACACCTGAAAAATCAAAGATCTTAAGGCTGGTGTTTGTTTTTTAAGAGTCCCATTGCAGGAGAAGGAACCAGGGAACCTTTGACAGAATCCCTAGCGTAGGATTAAAGGTAACTAATGGACAAACTGTGAGACAACAGAAATCGAGAAGGATCAACACAATAGGTTAGCTAGGTTGTCATTTGTTTAGAAAAAAAAAAAAGTGGTAATTTGTGCTGCTTAGTGGCCAAACAATGGGGCATTAAAAATAGTATTTAATAAAGTTGTCTTTAAAATAAAAATCTAGGTAATAGTTAACTCTGTATTTTAAGGGTGATGAATTAAGAGGTGATGGTGACGCTCAAGTAGTAGAAATTCTTGTGGCAGTCAATGTAGTTATTGGAAGAGGCCCAGTGGGTCACCACGATGCCAGCCCTGAGAGATGGCGTGTTGCATCCAGAAGTGTGTACGTGGGTTTTTCGCCCCATGGCTGAGCAGCATGCACCTTCCCTGAGCCAAGCTCAGCAGAGTTAAAATTGCTTGTGCTGAGCTGCCGTTCCCTAATGAAAAATGACAGTATCTTTGTCCTATTTTTGTCAGATATTAAATCAGCATTACGGGAGACTGCCAAGTGGAAATAGGGCAGGATAAGCTGTTACATTAATAGGTTTGACTTCTACCTTTGGGGGGGGGTGGGGGAGGGATGCTTTTTACAGAAACTAGGCCACATAATCTGAGAGAAGGATTCCAAGTCTGGTAACAGTTACATTTAATTACTAAATTTCCTCCGTAAGTATGGAAAACAAACGTCTACTGTGAACGATTAGTTTAAAAATAGCAACATGCTGTTTAAAAGGTTGCCTCCTCCATCAGTTTTCTTTAATCTTTTTCTGAATTAAAGAGAGTTTATCTTGCTTGAATCTGCCTTTAGCAGTCCACCTCCAACCCACAGTGCTGTAGATTTAGCCACTGTTTTGGTGAGTGAGGGTTCCCCCCCCAGAACTAACAGGAATGCCAAGGTAAGGTGTTCAGTAAGGAACAGAATGGCCCAACAAAGGGGAGCAAGAAGTAGCCCACAGCACGCACGTCTTGGCAACCTGTGGTACTGTTCACTTGGATTGGATTTGGGGGTATTCTGACCTTTCACCTAATAAATTACGGGGAAAAAAATTAAACTCAGTAGATTCCTGTAAACTTAAACTGAAGATTAGGGTTGTGCTTTATGGCAGATTTCTAGATCGGGATTTATCAGTTTAAGTGTAGCCCCTTCCTTAAAGGAGCTTGCTGGGAAAGTATGTGCCTTTGTGGAAAAGAGGTGTTTTGTTAATAATTGTAAAAAGATACAGAGGAGAAGGCTAATACTTGTATTCTACCTTTGTTTTTCAAATAAACATCCTTATTGTGTTCCCCCTGCTTGGGACTGAATAGTTTTGAAATGTTTGCTTACTCATTGGAATATCATTTGAATGGGTAGTCTGAAATCTGTGAAAACAGTGTCTTTGCTTAGCTGTTTTCTACATAGACTGGTGCTTTCCTAGGGATGCATTTTATAGCACAGAACTCCTATTTTCTGAAAACCCATTGACTTCCCATGTGGGAACAAAAATATTATTCTTACCAGGCTATATACATGACATTATTCCTAAAACAAACATGGCCACTTTTTGCAATGAAGAGGTGATGCTTAAAAAAAAAGAATTAAGCCTGCTTCTCCATGCATAAGCGTGCTTGCTTGCAACTTGCAGAACAAATCGTCTTTTTTCCTGTTATCATAAACTAATTGTTTGGTGCTTTATGGTGATCTGTATTTCTTTGAAATTTCTCTTACCCTGTCATTTTGAATTCTTCATTCTGTTCACTGACTCCACTAATGTATTTTAGTGTTGCTCTGGCTCTCCTAAGGTACGACTTATTTCCCTTTGATTTCCTTGTGGAACATTCAGTTGCAAATAGCAGCAGTCAGCTCTGATGTGCAGTAAACCCGTGAGCAGCAGGAGAGAATTGTAGGAAGGTATAGGGTAAAAACAGTGTACTAGTTTACATTGGAAAACTTTCTTTACAGTTGAAGGTCTCCAAATATAACTGTTAATGAAGTTAAAGCATAAGCAGATGGTGTGCGACCCACGAAGTTTCTTACTTAGTTTGTTGTCTTTTAAAAAATTGGCAATGAAAATGGTTCTGCAAGAACTGCTCTGACTTGAGTGAATACAGTTGATTTTTTTTAATAAGGCAGAAAGTATTACGTTAAATAGTGTGCTTCAGAAAAAATGCAGGGTGTTTAATGAAATTGAATATCGCGTGTTTTTTCATATTTGAACATTTTTGTCCCAACGTGGGGATTAAGATTTGTTTTGGTTTTAAACTGTAGTAAAAGATTTTCCTTTTAAGGATGACTAAAAAAACCCCAAGGAATAGCATTTCAATAGGGCTGAAGCATAGCATTTTATTTCTTCATTCCTGCCTTTATGGATTTGAGATAGCTAAGCAATGTCTTTTGTTTTGAGCAGGTTAATAAGAATTCTAGAGATGTGAAAGAAAAAGGTATTTATTGTTTTAAGTTGGCTGTAGAAAGCGCCTCATTTGTAATAACATCTTGAAGCAAAACAAAAAAAATTAGCCAAGCTACCTCTTAAAAATATCTAGGATAGTAATGTCATGAGTTTTCTATTCTTCCTATTGAGGACGGAAGACCAAGAAAGACAATATTGAGATAACGTATTCTTCAGAGAAATTTAATTGTTCTCTGCATGCTTTAGTCTTGAAACAAAATTTGCTCCACTCTCACTTAATGAGGCCTTAAAGGCAGCTCTTCAAGGCTCTTGATATATCATCTTTTATAACCCGTACATGTGTCAATGCCTTGGAGAACAGCAGCTACGAAATATGCTGGGTGTTTTCTCACCTCTTCCACGTTTTCCACCCTTATTTCCGTCCCCTCTGTGAAATATGTTTCTCCTGCACAGAACCAGGACCTTCACTAGTGATTAGCTTAAAAATGATATCTCAGTAATCTGCAGAGGTGGAGAAAGGTGGGCAGTGGGTGTTTAGTTGTGTGCTGCTTTGGATGGAGTATGCGCTTTCAGTGGTTGTCTGTAAGCGTATCACCTGCCTTAGGTCAGAGAGTTCTTAGCCAGCAGCTCTCAAGTCCAGGAGGATGGTGCGTGGGTTTCCCTTGCCTCAGCTCCTGCTGATAAGGGAGGAGAATCTCCTGGTGCCTCTTGTATCACTTTTTGGAGAACCTCAGCTCCAAGTGCTCATATTTCACTCAATGTAAGATACTCCTATGGCATGAGATTTACTGAGTGTGTAAAGTGGTCTTGAGTACTCTCTGTGGAGGTATTCTAGCCATGGGTGTCTGAAGTAAGACTGCAGATTAGTTTCTGGGATGCATTTGTGTGATCTTGGTGTCTACGAGTTGAAGACTGTCTTCTGTCCCTCTCTTGTGTTTTTCAATACCAATCTAAAATACTTGTCTTGAAGAGTTGCTTATTTTTTTAGTTACATCAACAGTATAAGAAAGGTTGGGCTAAGGAAGGCCAAGAAGTGTTGACTTGATAGTGGGCCGTCAAGCTCTTTGAGCAGGTCCCAGGCATGAGCTTTTCCTTCAGGGTCACCAGCAGAAAAACTCTCCTCAAGGAGAGCAGCTACTCATGGCGCTGGAATCAGAACTGGGAGAAGACCTTGATGGCAAACCTGGGGCAAACGGTTACTCTGGCCCAGCTTTGGTAATGTGTGATGAGACCCTCGACCGTTTATGTGCGGAGCAGTGAGTAGGTGTCCAAAGTCTCAATGCCATCGCTGTTATTTCATGTAGAGAGACAGAAGGGGAGAAATCTCTGTAAGATACAGAGTTGCCATGTTAGAGAGCAGACTTACGTTTTCCATGAATAGTCACATCAGTCACCTCTCGGGGAGTTAACAAGTTTTGCTCCTCTTATTATCTTATACCAAGGCTGGTGATGACAGGGGAGTTGTCAAGCTGTTGTGATAAAAGGGAGCAGACTGCCAGGATAGTTCGTGTAGCCTTTAATCTTTGTGTATGCCTGAGGGGCCTTGGGAAAAGAGGATGGCAGGGAGCAGGCTGGATTAATTTTTCTGGATGAAATGGATATGTCCTGGGGGTTGGCCTACTTTAAAAATAATTAGAATTCTTTGAAATCTGCTGTCCTTGAGCACACTTCATCTGTCCTACGTCCCCTTTCTCTGATTCCCATAAGCCTAGATCATGTGGTTGAGAGATGCCGCGTGCCTCTTTGGGTGAGGTGTTTGTTTTGATGGTATTTCCCAGAGGTGCATAATTTCTAGACCCAAGTTGACTTGCATATGTGTGTGTGGTGAAGTGCCCACAGGGACTGCAGGTCGTCAGAGGTACCTGGGTGGGTTTTTACTGTCAAGCTGAGAACAGAGAGCCTGCTGGGCTTACAGTAAGGCGTGTGAGACACTGAATTTCAGATTTTAATGTAATTTTTATGTTTACTGGAAACAACAAGTTTTTTTTAAATTAACTTTTTTAACCAGTCCTGCATGTTTGCATTGGGTGACAAAGGTATGATTGAATTCTTACAAGGAGGCTTGGTGTGATCGTTGGTTGACTGCAGCCAGCACAAGTCCATGTTAGTGTAATGAAGTGCGCTGATCTTTGTTATTCCGGGTTCTTATTCCAATCTCATCCTCAGCTAAAGGATGAATAGCTCTATTTCTTCTTTTTCCTGGTCAATTTTTTTTCCCTTGTTCATTCTCTGTGGGAATTTGGGGAGTTAATTAGGCTTATTCTCACGACTCACCGCTCAACAGCTTGAGCGTTTTCTTCCATTGCAGTAAGGTATTAAGTGATATGGATATCTGGAAGTAAGGAAGAAAGATAAATGATCAGACTACTTCTCTTGACTTTATCCTCTATAACAGCTTAGGCAATCTATCTTCTAACAGGTTTGTCACAGGATATAAAATGCTAAGGTTTTTATGAGGAAAAAAGCCCCATTCATTTTAAACTCTACAATTCATGTCTATGATTAAAGAAGTCTTCACAGCCTTAAATGCTAAGCACCAAAGTTTTCACTGATAGACTTGGCCAGTTAGTGTTGCTGCAAAGGAGAGGCATCTTGAGCAGGTTTTTGAACAGGTTTTATCTTGCACGATACTTGCAGGAATTTAGTCTGTACTGATTACTTGTCAAAATACAGTTTGCAGTCTAATCCCAGCAATCTTAATTTTCAGGAATGGTTCACAGCTGTTAATTTCAAAGAAACAGGCAAACCTTTATCTATTAATTTGGTTTATCTAGCAATCATAATGTACTAAATGTTACCAAAGGCATAATGTTGCAAGCAGAATTCATTATACTCTTTAGGTCGATGCTTTTAAAATGTATTTTAATAACTCAACTGAATAATCTTGACTCTGATGCCTTAAAATGTCCATTGGTGAGAATGCTTTTGCATATCAGAAATAATTGTATTTCATCATCTTCCTGTTTTTCATTCTCAAACCTGAGATTTCCTAAGTGCAGAGCAATATACTTTTTACATATTTACTAAAATGTAGGGACATTTATTTTTAAGCCCAGTTGTACTTACGAGGATGTTAAGGTTTCAGATACAGAATCAGTGTCTTATAGCTGAACCCATTAAATATTCCTGTATGTAGTTGTATGTAGCTGACTTTCTGTAAGTCACTTTGGCTCTACAAATGGAAACCTTCCAGCAGTATATATTTAGGAGATCTATTCATAGTGCAACACCAAACCCCAACAACTTTCCTGTAGGAAGTCCATTTTCTTCCCCACATGCATTTGTTAATTTTAGTCAGGCCTTAATGTTACTGAACTGATTTTATACTGTATTGACTGGAGGACTCAAAGAAACTTCAAACCATATGAAAAAGACCAGTTATGTCCACTCTAATGTCTCACAGCCAGTGCTGGTTTTATCCAATGCATGGTAACCTTTGTGATGTTCCTTTCCCTTCATATGTTTTTGTTTTTTGTGTTTCTGGTTCTTCACTTATTTTTATTTATTTTGTCTGTAGACTGAAGAAATGTGACCAGCACTAGACTGGCACGTTACCTAATACCCTTTCTTGTCTAGCTGTAGTGGCATAAAGATTGGATACAAGAGTGAAATAATACTTAGTGGAAGGGAATTCTGCATGACATTTTGGATGCATTTTCTAAGGACAGGGTAGTACTGGAGATCTAGAAATACATATTCAAATCATCATGCTGTGAAAAGTCACCATTTTTATATATTTTTAATGGGAAGTCTGAGGTTTGGAGCTTTCCTGAAAAGGGAGAAGTGCTTTCACCTAATGCGGGGTTGCTTGTTGTGTACATCTTCCCTCTCCTCCTAGAATTTAAGAACATGCAGCTGTTCCCTTAATTCTGCAGTAAGAGGGGAAAATAATCTTTTTGTAGCTTTGTTTTAGAAGAAGAAAGGGAGATTCATACTGTTAAAAATATCTAACAGAAATGTTGTTTTGTTTATAGCCATGATGGTGTTCCTGCGTTACCATTAACGCTCACCACAGGAAACGGCGGAGGAAGGGTCCTGGGTGCCGCAGGAAGGGGAACAGCAGCTGTTGCCTGGGCCAGTCTGTGTTACTGATACAGCTTTTCCCTTCATTGGGACCCTTGGATTATTTCTCAGATGGGGTCTGGGTGTGGTGACGCAGAAAACCACACCTCTAGGCAAGTTTGTGGATTTGTTTATGATGCTCTTAGCGTGCGACGGAAGTTTGGCCCTAAATTCAGTAGGAACATGTGTGTGCCACCTTTATTCCTCCGCTTCCTTAGCACAGCGAGTGGGTCTCCTCCAAGGGAAAAGAAGGGTTTAGAGAGAGGCGCTCAGGGTTGGGTTTTTTGTTGGTTTCTTTTTGTTTTTGTTTAGTTGTGTTGTTTTGTTTTAAAGGTACAAAAGAAGCAAACCCTCTCTTGAGCAAGGCAGCTGCCCTCCTGCCAACCTGCAGATAACTTGTTCCTCCCCGGTGCCCAGCAGAGGTCTGGAGGAAGGCTCTGAGCATGATGAGAAATCACTGTAGGGGAGCAGGACTGCATGGCCCTTTCCTCTCCTACGTATGCCTGTGGGCAAGTAATGGTTTTAAAAGGCCTGGGGAGGCTGCTGTGTTCTCTGTGTGTTCCTACTAAGACACTCTCCTCTCTTTTTCAGCTACCCCTTGCTTCCAACAGCGTTTGTTTGAGTTTTTTTCCCACACTCCTGTTTGAACTAGCTCAGCGCTGATGTTCACCCTGCTTATGGATGCCAGATTCGTTTGGCTTGCATGCACAGCTTGCTTCAGGAAGTCCTTGATGCAGCTCAGCGTGCGGATGTAAAGGTACTTAATTTTGTTGGTGCGCCGGCAGGACAAAAATGCCAAGTGGAGATGTAAACTGACTGTAGAAATTTATCATAGAATCAATAAGGTTGGAAAGGACCTCTGAGATCATCAAGTCCAACCATCAACCTAACACCACCATGCCTACTAGACCATGTCCTGGAGTGCCATGTCTGTATGTTTTTTGAAAGTCTCCAGGGGCAGCGATTCAACCACCTCTCTGGGCAGTCCGTTCCAATGCCTCACTACTCTTTCCGTGAAGAAGTTTTTCCTAATACCCAACCTAAACC
>VWZZ01004619.1:61070-86351 GCA_013399095.1 Psophia crepitans | reverse complement strand
GAAATTTTCTAAATAATTTTTTTTTTTTTGCTGGGAAAAGACAGCTTTATTTTAAATACAGGAGTAAACAATTTCATTCATTCAAGGGCTCCTCAAATATCACCGTCCCAGCAGCTCAGATGGCTGGACAAGTGGCTGTTGTGAGTCTGTCCCCGTGTGCCAGCTGTCAGTCTCTCCCTGAGTCACCACGGTCCTCCACCGCTGCATCTTCCAGGCAGATTCCTGTTGCTCCGAGCTGAGCCTGCAAGGACGAGATTCTCTGTTCACACTGGGCAGTCTTCACAGCATGCTTGCCCTTCACTTGCTCCAGCTCGTCCTTTACACACTTGAGCTCCTGTGATGTGCATAGCTTGGGGCAGCCCAGCGAGCCCGAGGCTGCCGGTGGCTGCTCCTGTCGCGACATCCAAAAACCGCTGCCCGCTCAGCACCGCCCCACAGGCCACCCTATCCATCCTAGTCTGGAACAGCAGCTTGAAAAATCACCAAGCATCCAGCATATATCAGATGGAGGTTTAAATCCACAAAAAACTGGCAAAAACAAAAACGTAAAAGCAGCTTGTCTGCAGCAGCTAAAAAAATATAGTTTTCATTAATTTCTTCTGCAAGAGCTAGGTGCATCTTGTATTCATGCTCCTGGTATTCCACAGCTTACCTTACAGCAGAGATGAAAAATATCACCTTCAGGTTTTACTATGTATCTGCAATCTTGGAAAGATAAATGTCAATGTAATGTATCATAGTATTGACATTCAGAAGTCTTCCAAATTTTGTTTTTTAAATAAAACAGTCCCTTTGCTCAGTGGGAAGAGTAGGCAAGTGTTTTTTTGTGGGGTTTTTTTGCCACATTTTATATAAATCTGACTGTAGGGATTGATTCACGGACTCTGGTGCGAGTGAAATCAAAGAGCCAAGGAACAAGGACTCCCAAAAGCACAGACCAAAAGATGAAGACCAAAGACAGACGAAGACTAAAGAATGAAGGCAGACAACAGCAACGACAGCCAGCCAGCTAGCTCCAGACAGACAGAACCTTTATTGCTTACAAGTCTGTGCTTATGTAGATTTGTTAGCTGTCCACGCGCCCTAGCTTGTTCATGAATTGGTTAACACTTGCTGTTCACGCATCCCGGCTAAGCTTCTAATTGGTGCTGTTAATCAAAACACACGTCTTCTATCTTCAGTCCTACACCTGTGTTCCAAACTATTTTTGTCTCATTAGTGGCTGTTTTTCTGTATGCTTGTTTTATCACTTACTCTCTCATTCAAGGTCTCTCGCAACACTCCCTGTAATTCCCCCATCTGACTTCCTTTACAAATCTACAGTTGTGTCATACTGTCAAGATTTCTTGAACTAGAAATGCCATGCTAAACAAAATGAAAATACGCTGTTTCCGGGTAAAATACTATATCTGAAGGGACTTTTATTACTTGTGGCTTTCAGCTGCTCTTTATTAAAGAGATGCGCAGAGTTTCTGCTATTCATGTTCTGTTGAAATTATTAAAAATGGAAAGCTGAATTGTAGCTCATTTTTAAGCTTGCCTTTTGTAATTGGCCTGAGTTAAACACAAAGTGAAAAACTCCAGTGCTTTAATGAAGTCAGAAAGGCTGTCCAAATTTTTGCGTAGGATAATAGGATAATTCAAGGCAAAAGGGACCTGAGGAGGTCCCTAGACCAACCTCCTGTTCAAAGGAGGGTCAGGCGTGGGGTCAGACAGGCTGTTGGGGACTTTGTCCAGTTGAGCCTTGAAAACCCCCTAGGAGCGAGGCGGCAGAGCCACTCTGCCTAATGTGTCCTGCTGCTTGGCTGTTTTCATGGTGCGAAGGGCTTTTTTGTATCCAGTTGGATATTTCCATCAATTTCACCAAAGAACACAGACATCTCTTCATTGCTGTCACTTATATTTTTAGTTTGCAATGAGACTTAAAGCTGCAGAACTGTTCAATTGGAATTTAAGAGAAAAAAAACAATAGTGGGCTTTCCAGTTGCTTTTTGTGTTGGGGATTTTTTTGTTTGTTTTGGTTTACTGGAACTGTTTAGGGATATAGTGGCTCGGTCTGGTTTTCTTTGTCTTAGCTTAAATTTGTCCAAGTCTACATCATGTGATAAAGTATTGAGAAAATGTTGATTTGGGTAACTCACGTATGACTGTTTTAAACAGAGCACGTACTTTTTATGTTGTGCTGTTGTCACTAGCACGCAAGAGCTTTTAAAAAAGAAAGGAGCTCATCCCAAAAGGCTACTGATTAATGACAGCAATAATATTGGCTCGGTTGGCAACCATGAGAATGCATTGTCTCTTACAGAAAAGGTTCTTCTGTATTGCTTTTCCTTACCATTTTCAATATGATAGTTTTGCAGGTTATTGAAAGTTAGCAAAACACAGTGGATTTTATTTCTTTCATATTTTGATTGGAGTAATCTTCCTTGTGGATTTTGGGTCTTGTTTTGATGTACAGTAAACAAGTCCGTATTGTTTACTGTCCTGTCCTGGTACATCTGTCAGTTCATCCTTCTCTGATATTTGATGCTCACGCATGTAGCTTCTCTTTCATACTGAAAATCAAAATACTGACATCTTTCTTCTTTTGCAGCTCTTCCTCTTGGGAGGCACTGTCTCTCCTCAGCCAGACATAAGTATGAACCAACTGCCTCACGGACTCTTCTTGCTCCAGCTGCTGGCCAGATTTTGCCCGGTCAGAGGCAACTTTTTCTCAGGGACTGCAGAGGGCTTTTGAAATTAGTTTTCTGACAGGCTTTAACAAAATTGTCTTTGTTCGAAGTTAAAGTGCGAGGCTAGCGCATTAAGGTCTTGATTCAGTGTTTTGCATTCTGATTTAAATACCTATTTAATGAACTGGATAGATCTTAAGTATTAGATATTCGCTAATATCTTTTCTGTGTTAGATGCAATAAGCTACAGGGACCAGTTTCATAAATGCAGTTATTAGCAGCTCCATTTGAAGCCTACCAGGAGCATGCATGCTTAGTGCTTGTGGAAATGGCTCCAGCTGGGAGCAGCATTCCTGGGCAAGTGTAACCTGAGGAAAAGCTCACTGTTGTTTTGGGATCAATACTTAACCAAAATTCCATTCTGGTTATTTACATGGAGAGTCTGAATTTTCGAGACTTTTGAGTTCATAACAAAACCATTTACAAGGAGTGAACGTTTGCTAAAAAAATTACAGTACTTTGGGGAAATGCCACTTGCTGTGCTGTTTGGGTGGTGGGGGTATCCTGTGGTTAGGTTAGATTTGACACTGAGAAGGCTGACATCCATTTGTTGGAAGCAAGAGGGGTCTGCATGCATCTATCTTTGTGTGCGCTGTACACCGATAATTTAGATGGTAGAATTCTACGAGGCAATTGCAAAGGAATTGGTGCACGTGGGAGGATGATGTTCAAATGCATCTTTTCCAGATGTGGTCAGAAGTGCCAGTCAGAGCGTACCTGAGCTGAAGACGCAAAGGTCATGTGGAAACTCTTCAGGATCACATGCAGGGAGGTCCCTCGGAAGATGTTTGGGGCTGCAGACTGACCCTTGATGCCTTGTTAAGAGAAAGCAGTAGGATGTTCGTTACCAAAGTTGGCTTTGAGAGTAATATTTTGAATGTTAGTCTCAGGCAGCTCAAAGTTTAGATTGCTGGCACCACCGTGGGTCATCTGCACTAACAAAGTAGATGTCAAGGCAGTCTGTTCCTGAAGTCCAGGTGCAGCATGTCTGCCTCTGCTCGATTTTGTGGTCTTAACATAAGAGTAGTGACTTGCATAGTTGAAATAAAAGATACTGCATGGAGAGAGCAGAGCTAAGTGCAAATCAGGAAGGGTAGGGGAGAGCAGAGAGGTTCAGTGGGGTCCATTTGAACAAGTTTGTGCTTTATATTACAGTAGTATTGCGGTTTTTTTAAGGTAGCCAGCAGAGAACCTGGCAGTGCTCATGCATGATGCGACTTCTGAAGCAAAGCTATGAAATAGTTTTGATATTCATTGTGTTTACTTCACAGCAAAACAGGTAATGTCACAAGCTGTGTTTGTCACAGGAAGAGTAGTCAATTTGCCAAGACTGATTTATCTGTTCAATAATGGGTTCTTACTAGTTCTGTATTGCTGCAGATCTTTTTTCCTCCTTATGCTTCAAATGCATGTATTGTGTTGAGTATTGTTTTAAGTATGTAAGACAGATAAGAACTTGCCTTACCTCAACAATTCCATAGAGTATAACTAATTTATTGGCAGAGCACACAGATTCCCTTTAATATCCTGCACAGGAAACACACAAGAATGAAGGGTCAAGAAAAGATGAGACAGATCACAATCGATCATAACAAGTGATTTTCCCCCACTTATCTAGTCAAGCAGTACACAAGGTAATTACATGAATACTCTCAGTTTTTGAAAACTTCGGGTGTCAGATGAAACTTTCAAAAATGGGTTTTAGACTGTATGCATAATTTTCATACAATGCAGCTTTTGGCTTTGGCTGGCTGTTTCTTGGAGAAAGTTTTCAAATTGGTAAGGTTGATCAAATTGTGAAATGCAATTTAAAAAAAAAACAGAAATAGGCTGTTGTAAAGCTTTCAGAATGGTAGCAATATTTCAAGATAAATGCAAATCTAATCATGCAGTTTGCTGCTTAATAGCAGGAAATATGAAATGAGATTGACGTCTGCCTCAATTTTTAAAGACGCATACAAGATAAGCACAGAAACCTGCATCCCTTGATCAAGCGTGTCCATCAGTGGTGGATTTATTGTATTGTAAATGTCATTTATTCGCTAAGGTATATAAAACAAATGCATGCTTTTTAAATATCTATCTGTCTCAGATGACTGTAATAAGGATGAAGTTCCTCTGCAGGCATTAACCAGTGCAGTGTTCATAGCTGATGCCTGGAGGGCCTGAAAAACTGTCCTTGGCTGCTTAGAACATGAGGATTGATAGTAGGGCTTGTTTCTTTCTGAGGCTTTTTCTCTCTGGAGAAAATAATGGAAGTTGGATATTTTTAGTAGCAAAGCTACGGATTATGAATTGTAGTTCTTTGGTCTCTTAAATGCAAAGCAGCTGCTTGTTTTTACCTGCTTCACAACTTAAAATGTGATTACCTAAATTTTTAAGTTGAAAAGAAACAGCTTCATCTATTTCTTTCTTTAGTCTACACAGAACATTCCTAAAAGGGGCTAAGTCTAAGTAAAATGAAAAGCCTGGCCCCCCTCATAGACCACTGTGTAATGCTACTACACTGAATAAAGAATAATCCCTCCTTTATAGAAGGAAATTAAGCTGGACACAGGACATCTTAGAAGTCCTTAAGAATCTCTAATATTCATATGAATAAACATGAGTTCTATTTTTAGGATCCCCCTCAAACATATGCATATAGTTAAGGATATTCCTGGAGTGAGACAGAAAGTGGAAAGAGCAGTGACTCAACTAGAAAGGTCACAAGCTTCATTTAGTGCTGAAATGTAGTGACGAGAGCAAATCTTGTACTGAATGAACCTCTTCAGTGATGCTGTGTTTTAAGCCGTTCACCTTGGAGGGCACAACTTGCCGGGGAAAAAAGATGGAAGAGGTTTTCAGGATTGAAGAGAGATGACTTGTTGTTGCTGAACTGTTAAGGGCTGTGGAAAAAAGTTCTTGGTAACTGTAGTGATGCCTTGAGCGTAGGTGTAGGACTGGATGAGACCAGCTGCTGGGCACAAAAGGCGATGCAGCTGAAGATCATGGAGTACAGGAATGTAATGAGAAAGTACCAGAGAGAAGGCCTTAGTGATAGACATGATAGTGTTATGGATTAGGGCAACATTGCAGTGAAGTATTCATTCTCATGGCTGGTTTTGATCTTTGTTTTCCATGTGATTGCGAACATTGTTGGAGTTGTCTGCCAAGCCCTTGAGATCATGTGCACATGTGTGGCAGGAGTAGATTATTGCTATAGAAATAGTTAAACTACATGGATCAACATACACCAAATTCACAAGACTATATTTCAGTGCAAGACTGTATTTCTTTTCAGGTATGTGAGATCATTTGCTCTTTATTGGTTGTTAAAGTTGAATAGTCTTGGAGATCTGTGAAGGAAGGAGGCAATTTAAGAAAGTAGGTCCCATTTCCTAGCTATGTGAGTACTGTTTTACTAACCTGCTAACAGGTACCTGCTATTCTGCTAGCCTCTAACCAGCAATACAGAGAAAAGGTAGTAAAGCTCAAATGAAAAATCAATGTGGTTTTTTTGCACATGTGCAAATGTGGTACTCCTAATCACTTGGAGGAGGGAGACAGGAAAAAAAAATTCTTGCATCTTCTGCCATCCATTTCTCAAGTCCACTTTTTATAAGGGGTTTTCTGATATTCAGCTTTTGTCTAGAAGAAGGAGTCAGAAAAAATTTTTGCCTCTGCGTTCTGCCCCTCTGAAATAGTGTAAGCAGTGGAGCCATCTTAATCAAAGTACTGTAAACAGAACTGGAAATTTGAGGTGAATTAGAAGGAGAACAGAAGGTTTCATTTGAACAAAATACATAACAACAAATGTTTACAGAAATGAGATGATAATATTGATTAGAGCCAGCCAGAATTCTGAGCATTTGGAGACTTCCCACAGCCTTCATCTGCTTAAACGTTTTTCTGAAGTTGGCTCTGTCCCTAGAAGCCAGTTTGTTGCACTTTTCGTTTAGAAATGCATCACTTCATCTGCTGCTTTGCTCTGCGTGTGATACCTACTACACTCGCTTGCCAGCGGTTGGCATGTTTGCTTAAGGACCACGTCACCTTGCTGAACCTCACACAGCAAGGTACCCCATGGATTTGCCTCCAGATTGAGAAGTTGAAAAAGAATTATTTTCGTTAAGTTTCTTCAGTGAAAACAAGGTTGAACTTTCTAGGCAGTAAGCATTCCTGTGAGTAGATGCAACTTGACATCTCCTAAGACGTAAGGTGGAGAGTTGCTTCAGGAAAAAAAAGGAAAACTGAAAGCAATTGGGTCCATGAGTCTGCTCTCAAGACTAGACAAGAAACTAGATTTTTGAAGAGACACCAGCATCTGGTGGGCTTTGCTTGCTTGGGACAGGGTTTTTTTTCCTCCGGTAGAGTGATAACTGTCTCCCAGGGCCTGGTGCTCTCCTTGCTCTTTGGCCTCTTCATGGGACTTGGCTGTCATCATAACAGCCTTCTGAACAACTAAACACAGTAAAGTATTTTAAATGGCTGAATTTCGTGTGAAGTGAGTCAATCAACATAAAAATTTGTTTGGTTTTTAACTTGTGTGGTGTCTTATCTATGGTATAGCAATCTGTATGGTGCATTCAAGGGTAAAGGTACTGAACAGGTGCTGCTTTCCTGGCTTGGAGGTCTGAGTCACTGCAGTCTCTATTTGGAATTAATTACTGTGGATGGGGCTCTGCAGAAGCTTGTAGTTTAAATACCTTGCTAAATACATGCTAATGACAATGTAGGCTGCAGTACGTATAAATTTATGTTGTGAAGAGAAGAAAGGAAGGTTATGGGCGTTTGAAAAGCAGTTGATGGCAGACTGTTAGAGTTGAAGCATAGTCTCTGTGTTGGCTGGTGGTTGATTAGACCAGCCTGAAGTACTTAACCTAAAATGCTTTACCTTTTATGATGTACAGTATTTGTCTTTTCTCAATTTCTGTCATGTTCCATTAAGAGCAGCAGGTCAGGATCAGTGCAGGCAAGCCTTCTTGGCAGGCAGGGAAAGCGTGTGTGGTCCCTTGTGGTCTTGGGGACCAGAGAAATTGCACTTTGCTGCAACAGAGAAAGCTGCTTAATTAACAAGGACATAGTCTAGAAACAAAACACACCTGAAAAGATACAGTGTGTAGGGAGATACTTGCTTTTAGGCTCTTATTTATATTGTCCCACCTGATGACTTTTTACTTATGTAGATTATTTTAGTTGTAATAAACTTGTAAGCAATTCTTGCTGTTCAGAGTTGGAAGGCCTTTCTGTCATCTTTGATGTGTCATCTATGAGGAGAGGATCTAGGAGGCTCTGGGTTATATTTCTGTCTTATCTAAGGTCCTGTCAACTTTGCTGTTCTGCAGAATGCAGCTACAAATGTATTTTTTATGGCATAGACTGCTAGTGCCAGCGTCTTGCCATTTATGGGACATGGAATAGACTAAAATGTAGCATGACCTTGGGTGATACAGCAGATTCATTTATAATTCAGTTTAATACTATGTGTTACTTGAAAATGATGATATTCTTAACTACAGGAGGCTATTTTGCCTGCTTTAAAACTAATCTCAAGTTACAAAGTTAAGCAAAGATGTCTATACCTGTTTATTTAGGTATTTATCTGAGTCTTTTTATTTTAGATCTCCTTAGTTACTATCCCAGATTACGTGGTCCTCTCCACGCAAGCAGAGGTGCCTTGGTTGTGTGTGCTTGTGCAAAGTTCTCTGGTATCTCTTAAGCGGAGGCTTTGAGTGAAGTGGATCTCTGGCAAGACTTCTTTAACGCAACATGACAACTGAACTACGGGTGGGACCAGGGACAGCTTGGGACAGTAAACTGTGACGGTACCAGGAATGGAAAGATGCAGCATGTGAAAGCCGAGTGTGAGTTGAGTCTCAGGCAACAAGAAAGGCAAGCTGGAAGGTTTAACAGCTGGTTTGATATTCCCCAAGCACTGGGTGCCAGTAAAAATTAGGACAATAAGAGACTTATTTTTGTCAGTTACTTGCTTTTGGTCAGACAGAGGAGTCTAATTGTGAAACTGCCTGTCACACGTGAATTCAAGTGCTGCGCCTCTCTTAAGGAGGCACCACATAAAATGGGTTAGGTACGGGCCATGTACTCACTGTCCTTTTTGTACTCTTAAATCTCACTGAAAGGGAGACACAGAGGCGTTTGCAAGTTTTGGGTGGCCGGTGGCATTCCCTGGTAACAGACTGCAATCTGGCACAAAGCACTTGGCTCCAGGTCCCCTGGTAGTCCCTGCTCTTAGTGAAGGTCACTGCAGTTTACTAAGTAAAGGAAGGTGCTCAGTCTGGACCAGATGCATGAGTGTGACCATTAACACTTACAGAAAATCTAGACTCCTGCAGGAGGAAGAACATGAAGATCTACAGCAGGAGGTTGTGGGGGAGCAGGGACATCAGTAAGGGAGTGTAGGAGCAAGGGCGGGGGGTAAAGCAGTACAAGCTGGAGCAGCGCTTGTGGCAGGATTGTATTGCTCTGCAGGAGTTGAAGTGATATGTGCACAGCGAGGCCAAAGAGGATGACAGCAGCATCATTAGTTCAGACATCTTTCACTGGTAAGGGGAATTTGATATTGCAACAGAACCATTTCATTTAAATGGGATGCTTAGATGGGTATCATGCTGACTTATCTGAATGTGGATATAGATCTTTAAACAAGGTACTCTGCAGGTAAGTGGGTAAAAGGATTTATGGTGTTCCCCTCTGTTAGGCAAATAGTTGGGCAATCATGTTATTTCGACTGAAAATAAGTATTCTTGCATTGGTAGAAATCTGAATTATCAGAGTTACTTATATTTACCAATATGTCACAAAAAAGGGAAGGACAAGGAGTGGCGGCAGTCTCCATATGATTTGTTACCTGAGGCCTGTAGCTGAATCCAACTTCTTATGCAATGACCTTAGAAGAGGTTGGCTGTAAGCCATGGCAGTATGCAAGCAATAGCCTGAAGTCACTGTCCTAGGTTAATGCTTCTGCTGCGGCAAAGTAGATGGTATTTGCACAAAAATCCAAGAAGACAGGAAGAGCTCGTTGGCCTTTTTGCCCAGGGAACTTTTACAGCAACTGCAACCATTTAAAAAATAAAATAAAGTTGAGAAACTGAGATTTATCTTCCTCAGTGGCTTTCTTCTGCTCACAGGTTCAAACACCAGTAGAGAGAACCTTTGATGTTTGAAGTGAGTCTATAAAACTAACAATATTCACTTGATAACAAGAAGTTGGTTTTACCGTCTTTGGGAATCAGTGATGCAGATTAATGTAAGTCGCTTGGAACTTGAATGCTAAATTCTGTCAGACTCCTTCGTAATAGCAGAACATCAAGCTTTTGCCAAATTCACATTTTTACAAACAGTTCCTCTCCTTTATTACGTGCCCTTTTTATTTTTGAACATGCTGCTTGCTTTTCCGTAAGCAATGTTCTCAAATCTTAGGAATGTCAACTGTAAGATAGAAGAAAATTGTTGATCTTACTCCCCAAAGTTTTTTTGCCTCAGCTAACTCGGGTGATTTGGGGGCGCAAAGATATTGCTACTTATTTTCTTTTTTTTTTTTTTTTTCCAATGGACCAATTCGATATTCATGATTGTGGTCTGCTGGTATCCCTTGAAAACTGATCGTTACTTCTGTGACTGTAGAAGTGTAAATACTAGTGATTGTCCTGTTGTACCTTATCAGATAGGAGGTAGGGAGTGAATGGAAAAAGGGATTTTCCTCAGTGCTGCTGACTAGCAATGCCATTACAGGTATCTATCCCTGGCAAAGCAGTTCCCTCTCCAGGAGCTCCTTGGGAACTGAAAGAAAGGGGGCTAGAAAAAGCAGGCTGGATAAAAGACGCTGCAGGGCAACAAGTAATGCATCATGTATCAATCAGCTTGACAGATGCTGTGAAATTTAAGAAGCAGCTGAAGGAGGAAATTTCCTTCCTTTTTTAAAAATAAGGTTTTTTTAAAAGCTTTTTTTCTCTTTCATTCTTCAGAAGTAGGTGGGAGTGCAATACACTGTAGTATAAAACTGTTGCAGAACTCTCATTTCTCCAAAGCTGCTTGTTGCCCTTGTACCTCAGTTATACTTCAGAGTTACATAATTTTTTATATATATTTAACACATATTAAAATTATGCATATAATGATTGCTTGTTTAGATGATCAAGTTCTTATGAACTACAAAGAAAATTCCCCAAAAAGTTCAAAAGCAGTTTCTGACTAAGGCTTGTGTAGAACACCCCAAAAAGTAGACTGGTGGGGTTATTGTGTGGCATGATTACTTGTGCTTTGGAGATGCCATTGCAGTAATGTGGTTTTTTATGGTACAAAACTGTAATCAAGTAAGTTCTGTCTACCAAAACTTGTTCTGGGTTGGTATAATGTAACTAGCACAGTTTGAGTGCTGATAGGTACGATTTAGGTGTTGTATAAGTACATTTTGTTTCCTCTAGACTAGTTAACAGGGCAGAAGTCTCCTGTGGAGAGATGGCATTGGTTGCATAATGGACTTTCCTGTTGTCATAACATCTGTGAAAATTGAGGGCAGCTATGGATAGAAGAACATAACTTATGGACTTAAAATTTCCTGGAAATGCTGGTGACGAATACCATCAATAGTATGTTGGGGTTTTTTTTTCACGGGTTGCACAAAGCATACAATAACAGTGATTTAGCAACCTGTTATTTTTACAAGCATATATTTCTAAACTTCAGTAGTTTTCTGTAATTTAGTGTAAAATTGTATTTCTTTCTATGCTTCTACAGTTCCCATAAATGCTCTGTTCTCTAAGTTTAGCAAGTTTTAAAAGTCACCGTAGGAGCTACTGAGCACATAAGCGTGCACTCCATCAGCTTTGGAGTGCCTCTGAAAAACACTGAGAGAAGAGGCCAAAGCAAAAGACGGCCAGTTTCGCCCACGTACTGTTACAGCAAATGACCCTTTTGAGCCAGGTGGCTTGAATGCCACTGCTTGTATTTGACAAAAGAATTCTGGCCCAGCTTCTGTCCTAATTTGAGTCAGCGCGGTTGCCTTGTGATGTAATTGTTTGATGAAAGGTTTTGCAAAATACAAGTTGAAGGCAGTGCTGCATATGGAGCTTAAAACAGACCTTTTTCGAGCAAAAAAAAAAAAAGTGATGATTACAAAGGGATTTTTTTACTATTTATTTATTTTCTGAAGTGATGGCAGTTGTGCCATAGATCTTCGTCCTGGTTTTGCTAAGCTGTGTTCTTCCATCTTGTGTGTGCTTTTGGTTGTTTTGCATTCTCCTTTTGCAGCTGGTCCTGTGGTAGCTAGAACTTCTGTTGCTTGGATGGAGATTACCACGTGTGGTGGAAGTGGAAGGTGTGCAATCTTCCAGGGTCCTTTTGACAGTCAGCCTATTGTGTTGTGGGAATCATTGCTTATATTATTTATTCTGAAGTTAGTGGGTATCTAGAGTGAAATCTGTTCACAAAGACATAGTTGTATGTGTTGATTTTTCCCTTTTGTCTGTGTTTGATCCTGTATTACAAGGGCAAGTAGTGATAGGACAAGGGGTAATGGCCTTAAGCTGAAGGAGGGGAGATTTAGATTAGATAGTAGGAAGAAATTCTTTACTGTGAGGGTGGTGAGACACTGGAATGGGTTGGCCAGAGAGGGTGTGGCTGCTCCCTCCGTGGAAGTGTTCAAGGCCAGGCTGGATGGGGCTTTGGGCAACCTGGTCTAGTAGAGGGTGTCCTCACCCATGGCAGGGGGTTCAAACTAGATGACCTTTGAGGTACCTTCCAACCCAAACCAGTCTATGAGTCTATGTATACTGAAAAGTCTTCCATTTCTTTGGTCATAAGGGTGGTGTGGCGTCTCTTTCTATCATGTGGCACAGAAATAGTTGCAGGACTAATAATTAAGTGTGGCATTTTATTTTTTTCCATGTATGCCCCAAACTCTAACCTAATAAGTAAGACCCACATATTTTGTTTCAAAACAACCCAAAATATACTGCATGTAGGTTTTTTCTCTGTTATGAGCTGGTAGAGCAGAATCATGGTAGAAGCTTGGCTGAGAACAGGCATTATTTTAGTCTCTTCCCAGCATGAGTCTAGTCAATAAGGAAATCTGTGACTCCAGCTTGTCCTTTTTTTTTCTTTTTTCTTGAACAAGGTAACTGAATAAATTAAAACAACCACCTTCTATTTACTCAAATAATTGAAAATGCTAGGCTTTATATCATTTCGAGTGGCCTTTTCTCTCCCATAAAGTAGGAGTGTGGCTGGGTTGAGGCAAACAAAGCAAAATAAGTATGTTGAAATTCTTGCTGAAGTAGCAAACTTAAGCTGATCGTTGCGCTGTCTCTCAGAGTATCAGTGACAGAGGCTCTATTCAAAATGCTTCTTTTTGGCATAGAAGAGGAACTTGCATCAGGGGAGCTCTGGGAGCTATTGATTCATCCCCAGTTAAGTCTTTGAACTCCTCCTTCTGGTAGAAGAACATATGTTGTATTGGCGTTTCATAAGTGCAGTGGTGTAGATGTAGCCAAGCGTAAAGAGAGGTAAAAACTGGATTGGAGAAAACTGACCTATGTAGGGATTGGCCTCCTAGGTTACCAAAATATTAAACTCTATCAGTTTTCACAGTTTTTCATGAACACCGAAATACTGCAGTGCTCAGTATTTGTCTTTAATCAGCTGGCTATGAACTTGTATATTCTGAGTGTGTAAGTTTTTTTCTTGTGGGTTTTTTTTTTTTTTTTATTTCCTTTTGCCTCCTCAGGTAATGAGAATCTTGCTTTATTCTACTTAATCATTCCCCTTTTCATTTTTTGTGCATCACTGTTTTTTGTCTAGATAAGTAAGCTGCTTTTATACATGTTGCTTTCAATTAGCGAACTGTTTTCAGTATGATCATCTTACATTTTAGAAATTCAGCATATCCATGTTTTTAACATAATTTTGGACTTCAGACATTATTTCATAGGGAGTTTTAGGGAGTTGTCAGTCTTGAACTGGTTGACTGAAGAAAAGCACATTATGCAACTTTGACATTTTCAATTTTATTGCCAACTACAACACCAACCCTCCTACCAGTTGACCAATCTTGCCACCCTATGAAGACCTGTCCTGTTTGGTTTTTTTCTTTTACTTTCTATAATTTAGAAACATGCTCCCAAAAGGATACGGTTATGTTTCTTATACCTTTACTTGCATCCCTTCCTTTGCAAAAAGGATTTTACTAATCTGCAAAAAAAAACAAAAAACAAAAAAAACCCAAAATCTAAAAGAACTTGCACCAAATACCTGTTTTTTTAATGCAAGTCAGGGACTAGCTGTGTTTTATATCATCTCACTGTTTCTGAAACACCCATTGCAGTGACTCATACATGATCCCCTAAGGAGTAAAAAGAACAGTTAAAAAATGAAGCAGCATGCACTGAACTGGAGCTGGAAAAGCTGGCAGGAAATCCTAGATTTAGCCCTATAGAAAAAAAAAATCTGTGGAATAAATGTTTTTCTGTATTACTGTATGTAAACAGCTTACTGTGGGTCCTTTATAAAAATGTAATGAAGTTTTGTTGTTGTTGTTTGTCTTCAGATGTTCTCAGACATTTGCTTCTCTTCCCTCTTTTTTGGAAAACCCAGAAATGCAGTGTTCACATGTATGTCATGCTTACTTCTTCTGAGCCCTCTCTTTGCCTTGTTGTCATTGATTTGAACTCTTCCAAAGTTTTTTGATTAATTTTAAGACTCTTGTTTTTCCACTGAAAAGTTGTTGTGGTGGTTTTGGTTTTTAATTTTTTTTTTTTTTAAAATATGCATCCCTTTCAGTTTGACTGTCACTATTGCATGAATCTTTCACAAGTTTGATGCTACATTTTTAGCTGAATCAAAATATTAGTGAGAGATACTGATTAAAAATTTATTTAAAATGCTTTAATATGTCATTAAAAAAAATTAGGAAAGTCATCATTCATAACAGAGAAAATGTGCCAGAAGTTCCTAAACAAGGCATTGTGACTTAGGTGATGACCAAAATAGTTCTATGATTGTGGCTTTTTTTTCCACACAGCATTTGGAAAAACTCAGTCTGTTGTCTCTGGAGAAGCAAATAACCTCCAGCAGCTGTGAACTGCAGCACACACTTAAATGCTGTTAGTTCCTTTTTTTTTTTTTTAAATGCTGAGACAAGCTTAATTTTCTTCATAGCATCCTACGTGATCCTGGATTTTAGATTTGCGACCGAGGTGGGGGAGGGAGCAGCTGTGTGGTGCTGAGCTTCCTGCAGGAGTTAATCCATAACAAATGCCTTCCATAGAAATTGGAGGAGAGAGGTGAATGAGTGTGTCTGTGTGTTTGTTATCCATTTCTTGTTCTATGCAGTATTTTCCTAGGCCTGCAGAAATGGAATATATTTGGTATCTGGAAAGGAACAGCAAATAAATGCATTGTAATGCAAATTGTGCATAACAGTTATAATGAGGCTAAACGTAATAGTCATAGTTCTGACTTCAGCAAAATAAATTACTTTGGGGAATGTGCTGTGGTTCAGTCGGAGAACCTGCTAATTGGAAGCTCGTAACTGTTTTATAGGTGGTGGAAGTGGACTGAGAGGATGCTTAATTTTGCACAGACCAAGGGTGTAAGAAATTCCTGCCTGATTGAGACTAGCGATCCAGGATGGTGTCTAAGAGTGGCAGCAGGACACACGTGTAAACCTGGCTTCTTTCTATGCTGCCTTCCCTTTGGACTCTTCCAGCATCCACAGCTGTTGAATTAAGAGTTTTGAGAAGGCACCTCTCTGTCCAGTCCGTTGACGGACCTGTCATCCATCACGTTGTCTCATCCCTTGTTCAGTTGTCGGTACTGTCTCTCTCCACAGCCTCCTGTGCAGCATATTCCAGAAGATCACTGTGCAAAGAACATTTTTTGGTTGATATCCTATCAAATTTGTCAAAGGCCTCCAGTTCTTGTAGTTGGGGTAAACAGTGGGTTTCCATTCAATTTATCCATCACCTTCATGACTTTCTACGCTTCAGTTGTATACCCCTCAGCCATCGCATCTCCAGACTGCAGTCTTAAGATGAAAGGCCAGTCTACACACCTCCTCCTTCATTCTGGTTGCCCTACTCTGTACTTTCTCTAACTCTTTTTGGGATGCAGAGACCACAACTAAATGTTACTGAAGACATGAATGCCTCAAGATTTTATGCAGTCAAAATGACATGCTCTTTAAGCATCCTTCCTGATGATGCCCACCATTTTGTTGGCTTTTATAGCTGCCTCCGCACTCAGAGCAGGAATTAGATGCGAGCTGGTAAGAGCTGAGTGCTCAGCAGTGTTCTGACAGTCGAGTGGCAAAGCCTTGCTTTTCATTTCTAGGGTAAGTGTGAGATGATGCTCTCTTCAAAACTCCTCTCGGGGTTTTATTTAGATCCATGGCAGCCTTCAACCTTCTTGGGAAATGTGTCTTTTCAAGTGCTCTTATCCTTCCTTTTCTCACGCTGGCTTTTGAGTTCCTCAAAAAACAGCGATGGAAGAACAAGATAATGTAACGCTTCCGCATTTTGTTTGCCTTCCCTGTTCAAACTAGAACAAGCAGAGAGGTCAAAGTTTCTGGAATAAACTCCTTTGGAGGCCAGTCTGACTTGTGTTGTTACCGTGTTAACCTAGGCGTATTTTATACTGGATTTTTTTCTTAATTTCTGAAGTTCTATTATGCAGAATCATACATGAGGAAAGTAAGTATCACGTGGTTTAAACATGGGCATGAGTCAGCAATGTGGCCTTGCCGGCAGTAAGAGCAAACTGTATAATGGGTTGCACTGGGGAGAGCTTACCCACCAAGCAAAGGCGCGTAGCTTGTTTCCTGACACATGGTGTGAACCAGCCTGCATCTGCAGCACTGCGTGGGACTGCTGCTCCGCCCCTGCCCAGCGCAAGAGAGATGTGAGCAGATGGAGAGGACCTAGCAAAGACCTGCTGAGGAGGTCAGAGGGCTGCAGCAGGTGACAGTCATGCACAGGGGAGGGGAGCTCGGCTTGATTTGGCTCGAGAAAAATCAAATGGGCAATCTAATTGCATCTTTTTACCCTCAAAAATGAGGTTACAGAGAAAATAGAAATAAAATCTTCTGAGGGGTGCAGACTGGAAGGGCAGGAGGCAAACCTCACAAGGTGCGACAGGAGGAACTACTTCTGAGATAGGAAGAAAAAATTCACTGTGAGACTGGTCAAGCAACTGGAACAGGTTGTCCAGAGAAACTGGAGTGTTTTGGAGTGTGGCTGGATGAGCCTCTGAGAAACCTGATGTAACTGAAGCTCTCCCTGCCTCCAGCAGGTTTCAATAGCGGACATCATGATCTCAGGTTTTTGTTTGTCTATCTGTGAATAGATAGTGATACGTTGCTAAAACATGTGCGTTGTTCTCTGCAGGTTTTGGTGTGATCTAACATCTGTCCTGTTTACAAATAGATAATTTGAGCAGGAAATCTCAACTTTGGGCAATGTTTCCCTGTTGTCGTCTTGGACAGTAGTGTTGGAAAAAGCAGCGACTGTTTTGGGGAGCGTTCATGGGTGAGGCTGTTGTACTCTGGAGACTTCACACTCAGACACTTCAGAGCCTTTGTCTGGTTTCTTCCAAAATCCTCCACCCTTGTTCTAACCCCACCAACCTCACTAATCACAGAAAATGCCGTGCAGTTCTTGAAATCCCAGCCTTTCTTCTTAGTGAGAATTTCAAATCTCTTGGAGGGGGGGAGGGAGTGCTGTAAAATGATATAGTTGTTTTAAGGAAGGATGCAAGAGATGTCGGTGCCTGCGGCAGCTTGCTGCAGCCCCAGCATCACTTCCCCGGACGGATTGGTCCGTGTAGGCATGCAGCAGCAGATCAGATCAGGGCTGCATCCCCGTTTTCCCTGCTGCCCCCGGTGCCTTCAGCTTCACTCCTAGCCCTGAAAGCAGCGCTGCTGGGTGGGAGCAAGTCAGGTGAGGGGTGAAGAGTAGGGATTAGATGTGGCTCAAGTCTGGCGCCAATGTGCGTGCCAGGTTACACACACTCTTTCTCAGTGCAGGAGCACATTGAGGCTGTATGAGACAACCACTGAGACCCTGTAGAAGTCTCAGCAGCCGGTACAGAAACACCCTGTCCAAGGGTGGCCCCAAGGATGCTGTGTTCCTCATTGCAGCGTTGTCTGCCTCCCTACCACCCTCTCCTTCCTAAAATGCACTTGTCAGTTCTCCCTGCATGTTGCTTTCGTGTGCAGCCTCACCTGTGTTCCAGTTAATGTGTCCTGTTTGGGTATTTGGCCTTTGGGAATACTTTAGGCATTACTCCATTTCCAGGACCTACTCCCCAAGGTAAGTGCGGACACCAGTTGGTGATGTTCTACAGCAGTTGGATGCTTTAGTGAAAGGCAGATATCTCCCTTCTTGCTTAACATATATTTAGTGCTCTCTCTCAGTGTGTTAATGTACTGGATTTAAATAAATAAAGGGTTGTGAATTTATATGATTGTCCTGCTGTTTCTCTGTGTGTATATATAGGATGACAAGGAAGCCAACAGACCCATGCCAAACAAAGGAGACCATGGACTAGGAAATGAGAAGTTCAAACCTGTGGTACCTTGGCCTCATGTTGAAGGTGTGGAAGTGGACTTGGAATCTATTCGAAGGAAAAATAAGGCCAAAAATGAACTAAATCTTCATGGTGGTGGTGATAACAAACAACAAAACATCATCCAGAGGCAGTATCTCACATTTAAGCCTCAGACATTCATATACCGAGATCCTGTTTTACGACCTGGAGTCCTTGGTAATTTTGAACCCAAAGAGCCTGAGCCTCACGGAGTTGTTGGTGGCCCTGGAGAGGAAGCAAAGCCATATGTTTTAGGACCAGATTACAAAGAATCCATTCAAGCCAGCATTAAAGAGTTTGGGTTTAATATGGTGGCAAGTGATATGATCTCTCTAGACCGGAGTGTTAATGACTTGCGTCAAGAAGAGTAAGCAAACATTTTGTTTTCTTTTAGTTCTGTTTTGACAGAATTTAATTATTTTCTTTCCGTATATCCTAATTGATGCTTAAAATAATATTATTAATTAGGCCACATACTTAAGGCTTCTTGTCCTGACAGGTAAGAGTGCTGTACTGTACCAAATGTTTCCATATATTATTCTCAATGCTGTTGCAATGATTCCTTTCATGAATACTTAATCTATATTGATTTACCTCTGAAGTCATCTGTTTTAGTGTCTAATTGCATGTATTTGCGTGCTCCAGGTCCAGCCACAGTCTCCATTGTCATGTCTTTTCTTAATTCATAACTTTTTCAGATTTGTTTTTAAGAGTGATTTTCTTTATCATTTCTGCAGAAATTTCTATACTAGTTATTTTATTTGGTTTTAGTTTCACCCTGATGCTTTAAAAATTAAAAATAAATAGAACAGAAACAAAGAAATATTGTTTCCTTTAAATAACTGCTTAATTACAAGCATTAACAAAAGTAGAGATCTGCCATAGTGGTGTTTGGAGCTGATGGAAAGAGCAGTCTTACAACAGTTTCTGATCACATTTTTCATAAAGGAGGAAGAAATCTTAGAAAAAACATTTTTTTTTTAATTTGCTGAGAGGACGTCCGCTTTGGTGTGGTGAAATTCTGGGAAGTTACTAACGTTTGTTCAATGATTACTAACAGAAGTTTACACAGTCTCTTCCGATCTTTGGTATATAGAATCACAGAATGGTTAGGGTTGGAAGGGACCACAAGGATCATCTAGTTCCAACCCCCCTTCCATGGGCAGGGACACCCTACACTAGACCAGGTTACCCAAAGCCCCATCCAGCCTGGCCTGAGTTGAGTTTTTCGTCAACCACCACCCCCAAGTCTTTCTCCGCAGGGCTGCTCTCAACCCATTCTCCACCCAGCCTGTAGCTGTGCTTGGGATTGCGCTGACCCATGTGCAGGACCTTGCACTTGTCCTTGTTGAACTTCATGCAGTTTGCACGGACCCACCTCTATAGCCTGTCAAGGTCCCTCTGGATGGCATCCCTTCCCTCAAGCGTGTCAACTGCACCACACAGCTTGGTGTCGTCAGTAAACTTGCTGAGGGCGCACTCGATCCCACTGTCTATGTCACTGACAAAGATGTTAAACAGTGCCAGTCCCAGTACCCACCCCTGAGGAACACCACTCGTCACCGATGTCCACTTGGACATCAAGCTGTTGACCACAACTCTTTGAGTGCAGCATCCAGCCGTTTCTTATACATTGAGTGGTCCATCTGTCAAATCCATGTCTCTCCAGTTTATGCTGTAGCCAAATTTTCTCTGACTTCCCTGCATTTGATATAATTTTCCTTGTTAAGTACTAGATAAGGACAGGTCTCTGAGCAAACTGGTTGATTGGTTGGGGTATTTTTGTTTATTTCTTTTTTTGTTCTTGTTTTTGCATTTGGGGGGGAGGGCATGTGAATTGCAATATGAAGTGAGGTACTTGGCTGTTCTCACTTCCCCGATCCGTAAGCAGCGGAGCTGTGCCCATCCCAGGATTGGGTGCCAACCTCTGGGTTTGTGTTTCCAGCTGTGGCAGCTGCTCGGTTTGGCTGGTCAGCAGCTGGTTGCTGAGCCTTGCTGTGGCCAAAACAAGGGTGTTTGTCCACTTTGCGGGGTAGGAGAGAGGTGGCCAGCAGTGAGCCTGATTTGTGCCTGTGCGTGTGCAGCTGCTTGAATGTACTGCCTGCTGCGTACTTGCTGAAAGCAAATGAAGTGCTCAGGGCACAGCGTTTCCCTTCCTTTGTGCAGTGTTCCTTGGGTGACTTACTACAGATTTCTACTTGCCGGCAGCAAGAGGAGAGGACTGTGCCTGTCCACTGCTGGGGGTGAGGAAGCATTGACTGTCCTGGGGTTCACTTCAGGTTTCTTTCTTCACTGCAGTCTGCAGTTGGACCTCTGTGCTAAAGAGATTTTTCTGAAGGGAAGAAGCAGTCTGGGTAACCAGCGTAGGTTGGCTTTTTTTTGGGGGGGTGGGGGGGGGGGGGTGGGGAAAGGTCATTCCTTGCACCACTGCTTCTGCTGAGGCATTTGCCACCACTGGGGCAGCTTTTGTAGGAGGCAACAAGGCTAAGGAGACTCGCAGAGAAAAAACATTTCCCCATGAGATGTTGTGATTAACTGAGCAGAGGGGAGCTGATGCCAGGACTGTTAACGTTAGCAGAGCTCGCTTTGGCCCTGCCTTCCCTAGAGAGAGAAAGGGGGAAGGAGGTGGAAGAACGCTGCCCTCCTCGCCCTCCCTCAGTAAAACAGAAAATGGCAGTGTGTGCCATGCAGGGGGAACTGGGCTGCCTCTGCCCAGGCTAGTAGCCATGTCTTTGCCGGCAGAGCTCAAGTACTTCTACCCCCTTCCCTTTTTTCCCAAGGTGGAGGGCGTCAGAGAACATACGTATTTGCCAAATAGTTCCACACCTATAGCTTCCTGAAGTATTTTTGGCATAATCTCAGAGTATGTCTTTACTTCTGTTCTGAAGGAGAGTAATAAATAGAAATTCCCAAAGAAGAATTAAATGTTTTGCATACTTTGAGGAGTAGGAGGGACAGCCATGTAACCGATCAGAGCAGAAAAGATGAATTTTAGAAACAGTTGTCTTCCAGGCACACTTGCAGAGAAGTCTTCCATGGAGGTCAAAGCCAGCAGCTCAAATTGAAGCTAGGTTTTATTATTTAATGTTCTAAGCAAACAAACAAAACACCTTGAAAAACATGGACAAAAGGCATCTTTCAGACAATTTTATATCAAATATTTTATGTATTGAATACATGAGATGCTTGCAGTTGCCCGGAATAGGTTAAAGGTTTATAGCTTCCACCTCTCTCCTGGGAATGGCAGAAGAGAGGGAAAGCGACGTAAGATTGGCTGATACTGCTGTATGCTTTCAGGTATCAACATACATACTTTCCTGCTCATCCCCTGATGCTGGCAAGAAATGCAGCAAAAGGTAGCAGGTTGCCTGTTGGATGCACCATTTATTTTCCTCCCACTGATCTGTTTAAAATGTCCAGAAGCCATTTTGGTTGATAAGGCTGGCCAACATTCAGTCTAATCCTACTGAATAGCAGCATAATCATCTTTTTTTGGTTCGTGGTATCTTGGCATTGTTAACTGAGGAAGATTTTTCAGGTGCAGACCAGGCTATTTGTTCATAGACATTCAAACCAGGTAGATCTCATCTCTTCCTTTTAAGCCCCAAAATTTTGAAGCATCACCGCAAGCAGTCAGGTCTGCTCGGTGAAGTATGCCGAATGCGTTCCCAGGCAGTGCTAGCAGGAGTGAAGGAGTGCTGCAAGGACTGTCGCGCACTCAGCTTAAAAGCCACGTAGCCTTAGGGCTTGTCCCTGCTGGAAAGGGAAGAAATGCCAATGAAGAGGGATTCGATCCTGCTATGTTTATATTTGACGTTGGAGTTGGACATGTTGCCAAGATGATTTGCCAGCTCTCTTTATTGATTCAGTAGGAACTTTGCTGGTGATTCTGGGCAGTCTTGGCTGCTGTAAAAAGCTGTAACTCTTGCTGTGCCCTGTAGAGAGGAATAACGTTGGATGGCATGTTGAAGTTGTTTGTCAGGTACACCAGAATATTTCCATTTTGCCAGTTATGCGTACTCTTACCTTACAGATTTTAACCAATCTGTTTTGAGGTTGAAGGAAAGCACTTTGGCATACAGCAAGTCACAGATTTAAACAAAATAAAGAACGTATGGGGATACATAAAAGTCAGTGCACAAAATTTCAAAGATGGCATCATCTTGCTGCAGCCTTTCAGCACTCTGCAGGAGGAACGGGGAAGCCTTAAGCTGGGTTTAGATGGAGAAGTGCCTTATTTTCCACCCTATTTCTAGTTGCAAAGATGTAGAGCTGGCTTAGCAGGCCCTGTCCAAACCCTCTGTACAGTTGCTGGATGAAAACTTTGTCTTAAAACCTGGCGATTTTTACGATTTTTGAACTTTTGATTACCCTGATAGGTGGCAACCTTTTACTTTTAAGAGCAGTCATTTATGTTGAATTTTATATGTTGTTCCTGCCTCCTAGCAGACCTGTGATAAAACTAATGTTAGCTTTAGGGAAGAAGGGTATTAATTTGATTACGCCCTGGATTTTTTTATTTGAGTGAGGTTTTGGGTGTTATTTTAGTGATCAGGAGTCTGCACAGAGGTGGAGCTGGAGTAGAAACAGAATGATAATGTTTCTGGTTGATCTTGGATTCAAGATAAACATCCCATACTAGGGAAATAAAAAATGGATCTAGGTTTGAGGATGAATGTTGTCAGGTAACAAGTTGTGTCCTCTAAAATGAAGGAAGAGAATTTGCTGCTAGGGAGAACAAGAACCTAGTTGTTTTTCCAGCTTAATGAGTGACTTGTCCAAGGTATTTTAAAATAAAATTAAATTTAAAACATACAGCTGTACTGGGTCTGACCAGAAGTAATTTTTCTTGACAGTTGTTTCCCTAGCTCTGACCAGTAACATGTGCATGGGAGAAAACATAGGAGAATGGACTGTTTCGTTTATGGCAACCAGTGGGCTGGGACACTTCATCCAAAAATTGCAACAGGATTATCATGCTTCACAGACCTTTTTCTGTGCATAGACTTGTATTTTAGATGTATTTATACTCTTGGAACTAATGACATTCTGAGTCAGTGACTTTTTCCAGGCTGAAGAATATGGGGTTTGTTTAACCTCTCCTCCCAGATACTGTCATGTACCTCTGTTACTCTGCTGCCCTGTGATATGGGAATATTGGAGATATCTACGTCAAGCTACTATATAAATGTTTCATATTCCTTCTATATTTTTCCTACTATTTATTAACTCTAAGCTAAAATGCTCAAAGAGCTATCCACCTTTGGCTCAGATTTTTTTAATTTTTTTTGGAGTGGTGATGCCAAGTTTAGGTTCTGTCACTGAGTATACACAGTGAGAGTGGTCTGACACTCCATATACGTTCATTTGCCCTGCAGTGAGTTCTCCTGTCAGCTCATTTCCTCACTAGTGTCCTTGAATTATTCTGCAGCTGTTATAGTCATTTTAACTGCAACTACCAATAACTTTTTTTATTGTTCAGTAATGACCTGGGAGAGGAGGTGGACAGTTTGACTTCCAGCACAGACACTTCGCTGCTGCAGTCATAAACTCACTAAAAAATTGGAGTGACTAGGCAGTTTTTACACGTTAGCAGTTATTAATCTAACAGATCTTCCATCTTACCCTGCCATACTTTGACAAAGAACTTTGCTTGTAAAGAAAGCAAAGAACTTCATTAAAGGCTTTGAAAATTCGGTTACTCTGTTAATTGGCACATGCGTGCACATAGTTTTTGGTTTCTTCAGAAGATGTTAATATGTTTCTGCAGCATGGCTTTCGTCCACAAAAGCTGTGTCTATGGCTTACTAATTTTGTTATTTATTACTAGCTTCTTCTCAACACACAAGTCAGACTTAGTGGTCTGCAATTCTCGAGCTCCCCAGGGCCCTTTTTATAAAAATCGGTGTCGTGTTTTAATCCTTCTGGTTTTTTTGATAAGAAGGCTGGTGTCAGCAACAGTTATACAATACAATAGTTTGACAATTTATGTTGCATTCTTTTGGGAGAACTGTATTTATTAAAAAAGAAAAAAAAAAGAAAAAAGCAATTAGGCCATTCATGGCAGAAAAATCCAGTAGAAGCTATCACACAGATGTGTTATTTCTGAATTACAAAGTCCCTAAGCTTTACGTAGCTGAAGATAGGAGCATATAGTGGGACGTATCACTGTGTGCTGGCCCTGTTTTTGTTCTCTTCCCTGGGTATCTGGCATGGGTCACTGGTAGGAGTTCAACAGAAATGCTTCTTCTAGCTTCCCTGCTTCTGAAGTGCTCTCTACTCATTTTGATCATCTATCAGCCCAACAGGCTTTCTGGCAGGCATCCTACTTGTTTTGAAAAAACAACTTCTTTTGAAAAAAATATTTCAATAGCAGCTTTTGTGCTTCAGTAAGCTATCTCAAACTTTTTTTTTTAAAATCTTATTATTTACATTCAGTTTGCCTGAATTAGTGCTCATTTCTGTTTTCCTTGTTTGAACACCATGCTGTGTGTTTAAAGACTGTCTTACTGCTAACAGCATCTGTTTCCTAATCATGCTAGCTATCCCTAGTTTCTCTCTAGGCACTTTTTTTAGGATTAATGGCAAACACTTTCAGCTTCTAATATGGTGTCTTTGAAAAAGCTCTACGCTACCTGAAAGCGTTTTACCCTTAGTTTATCTTTTCAGCAAGCCCGCTCAGTTCTTCGCAGCTCCCCTTCTCAAAGGAGGCGTTACTGGGACGTCTCTCTTTTGGCCTTAGAACGTGGGCGTGTTGCATCTACCATCAGAGTGTGGCTCCTACGGTGGTATGTCTTCAGCTGAGCTTCGCATTGCGCTGAGGACTCAGTTTGCTGCTTCTCTAGTGCTGCCCAAAGTGGTAGTCTCTGGAGCACAGTTTATATTTACTGTGTCCCCTAAGGCAGTGGAAGTCTCCTGCCTGTGTCGTTTGTCCTCTCAGGTGCTCTGATTCCTCCATACACATCTT